>SKCR01001788.1:0-27495 GCA_019454045.1 Zanthoxylum bungeanum | reverse complement strand
TAGAACAATACTGATATAGCATCAGAGTCATATTAATGTATAATTTAGATTCTACAAAATATTAATGATGCTGGCTATAGGAAACGATGGAGTTTGTTTGACAAACTCAATATGTTATAGTAGACTTACTTATTGTTGCCTACCTCTTAAGTGCTAGGTGAGCTATTGAGAGCCATGAGTATACGATACACATTGAGATGTGTATATGATATCGTGGATTGGCACAAGAGCAAGTGGGAGAAATTGTTGGGGTTGGTGCTCAGAGCGCCAATCCGCATCGTATTTATGTCTAATTCATGAATACGATCAATTCATTTTTCCATAGTATTACTTATTTATGGTTGCACCTCTTGTTTTTATATACGTATTCGATCTGATTACGATTAGATTGAAACTAAATGTGGTTTAGTGATATGTATATATTAGACAAAGGCCCGATAATATATATTACAGTACACAGTTACAAAGGTAGTTTGTAATTGACATTGGGAAGTGTCACTGCTAAATGTATATTATCAAATATTGTTTCTGGTCAAGATTTACTAACACGGGTCAGTTAGTCAAATCTGTTGAGACCAGTACATGTCGTCTATCGAGACTTGGTCTGATGGTTTATCCCAATGAACCATGAGTCTGGGGAGACTCGTATAGACGTGTAGGTGTTTATAGTGGACAAACACTGAACGACTCACCGAAGATTCTTAATGGATGATACACCAACGTCAATAAGAATATTATCGGGTTGAGTAGCATAGTGGTCCTTCGACTTGAGATACCACTGTGGATGTATGAGACATCCTCCACACTTAGATTGCAGTCACGTCACCGATCTATTTAGATCAGACCTCCGCCTGTTCATTGGGTGTGGACCGATCCTCAGGATATCCTGTGTGTATCAAGATAGGATCCGTCAGTTCTGTATACAGAACATAGGTAGTCCATATGTGATTAGCAATCTGTTAAATATGTGGCCACAGTAAACTTCGGAAGTAAGTTCCGAGTGTTATTTAGAGATTGCTAATAGAAACGTCGACGGGATAATACCTATAGAGATTTGACATTTACATCTATATCTCTGAGATTATCCGAATACCTGTGACGGAGAGATTATACGTATGCAATGACCTCGACCTGTATGATTCAGCTAGTTTATCCGTGGTCGTCATAATTTACGGATGGGTAAATTATGGACACAAAATTAGATTTTGTGACGGATACACCTGAATCTAGAGAGTCTCACTAATGAAATATACTCGTAGAGTACTAGGGCGACTATTATGAATAATGGTGATTATTTATAAATCGTTTAAACGTTAAACGAAAAATATATGCAAACGGGCCGAACCGTCATTTCCTAATTAATTTTATTTGTATTTAATATATGATATTATTAAATACACATTAATAAATTGTCAAATAAAGGTATTTGACATATATCATTTATATATGTATTTGAGATATTTAAAGTAAATATAATACATATATTTGAGATATTTGTATTTAATTAGTTAATTAATTATTTAATTGTTAAATAATTAATATAATTAAAATATAAATATCTTATGAAATGATAAAGTTAGGAAATGATTATTAGTGTAAATATTTGACTTTACATTAAAGGAAAATGTTGTCAATTTGAAAAATGACTTCCTTGGATATTTATTTTAAATTGTTAAAATTGAAATATCAATTTCCTTTCATTTATTGTCAAATTCGGCCAACACCCTAAAATGAATATAAGTGTTATATTTTTGAGTTGTAATTGTTGACTTACTTTTTTTCATTAACAGATTGATGATTACAAGTGCAAGTTGACAAGTTGTAACTTTAATGAAACAAAAATAATATCTAGATATTTTACCTACATCAATTTCGGCCAAGGGCTCATTTTGGAGGAGGTATATATTATTTTGTTTCATTTTTAGGGTTTAAGAAGTTCATTTGAACCAAAATAACACAAAAGAGAGTTGAGAGCAAAGCTTGAAGTTCAAAGGGAAAAGACTTGAAAAAGCTTATTTTTGTAAATCTTTCTTTAATGTCTTCAACATGAAATATGTTTCTAACATGCTTAGCTTCATTTTGTGATGCTTTGATGTTATCTCTACTCTTATAGTTTGTGTTTATATAGTTGTGAACTTGAATAAAAGATTGATGCATGTAAGTAAGTAACCTTGAAATGGTTTCAAAGGCTTACTTTTGATTTTTGGAAAATCAAGTTGCCATTCTAGAGTTGTTTAGCCACTCCTTGGTGACATAGAATTGTTCTAGAGTTATTTCAAAGTGGTGAGGCTTGTTTGGTGAAGTATTGAATGGATTAAAGTGTTGGATTTTGAAGATTTGGTAAAATTGCTCAATTTGATGAAATTGAAAAATTAGGGTTCATAACCCTCTCCAAATTTGGGGCTTTTCATATATGAGATGTATTATAGAGTATATATGATGCATGTAAAATTTTGGGTTGATTAGATTTGATCTTGGCATGTTTATAACATAAAAGGACCAAATTGCAATAAACCGAAAATGTGGGGTGCTTTCGGCAATTTCAGAAAAGTTTTGGGATTTTTTGCATATCTGATTTTGATATATTGGATGTGTTGGAAATCATTTTAGAAGTGATTCAGAATCATCCAAAATTATATCCAAGTTATAAGGATTATATGATAAAAGTCTTGAAACCGATATTCAACGCATATGGGCCTTCGGATGCTCCACAACACAAGCCTTATTTTATAGAGGAGTAAGACTGGATATTCTTGTGTGAGCTTTGGTCTAGCGAGAAACAAGAGGTAATTTTTAAAATAATACGAAATTGATCATTCTCTTCGTTTTTGTTACTTACAGTGTTGTTAAATGCAGAATAAATGTCACGCAAATGCGGATAATCGAAGGCACTTGCGTTTCAACCACCGTGGAGGTTCCAACCCATTTATCGCACACCGTGCCGAATATTCTGAGGTAAAAATATCATAAACTGTATTTTAACAGTTCATTAATTGTACTAATGTCCAATAATGTATCAGTTTATGTTTTTTAACAGAGTAGCACAGGTGAGGTGCGGTCATTTCCAGAGTTTTTCCGAGTGACGCACTACAATAAGAAGAAAAAATGGTTCAATGAAGAAGCCGAACGCTGCTACGTAAGTTTAAGTATTTAAAGTAAAATAAATATTATTTTAAATTGATTTTTTTCTTTTCAAATTCGAACATTAACTTAATTTTTTTTAAAACAGAACGAAATGGTAGAGCTCCAGTATCAAACTCAGGAGATAGGGTCCGACCCTATACTGGATGAGCAATTGTCGCAATTGGTTTTCAAGAACCAGACAGCGTACAACGTCGGCCTTGACACTCGTAAGAAGCTGACGTCATCTAGGCGCACTACTGTGTGGACCACGAAAGAAAGATGCAGGAGTTCGACCAGCAGATAAGGGCTTTCCGGGAGATATTGGAGGCCTCACTCGACCGGAGTGCATCGGGCTTGAGCGCCCCCCATCACAGCAGCAATAAATTTTATTTTCATTTGTACAAACATTCATAACGGATAGTTTTAATAGACTATGTATTTATTTTATTTAATAAATTTTCATTATAATAACAAATTAATTATAAGAATAAAAATAATTGTACTATTATTCGGTATTTTTTATGAAATAATAATATTTTTTAAAATATTAAATTGAATATTTCAGAGCAAAAGTATGTAAAATAATAAATTTTTTTATACTTTCAGTGTCAAATTTTTCGATGCTAAAGTAATAAAATAATATTTACTTAGAAATATAGAACTTTTAGCCTTGAATATTTTCGTCGAAAAATACTCTTTTTTATCGAAAAATTTTGGACGCAAAATTCGAGGTTTTGGTGTCGAAATGTTATATTGCGATGCCAATTATCTTTCTCGTCCACATTTTGGCGTCTAAATTTAGCGTTGAATATGTTCGACGCAAATTCCTCTTAGCGTCGATATATTTCGACGCTAAAAACCTTATTTTTTGTAGTGAATCATTATCATGTATTGCCCATAATATGATTGATTAAACTCTAATATTCAACCCAAAAAAAATCTGAATTTAAAATCTAGATATATAATTTATCTTAAATAAGGTATTTATAGTCCAACTATGCGAGTAATTTTGTTGGATGGTTGTTTACCTCATCATTTTCAATATTTTGGGTTTGTTTAGTTCTTGTGGGAGGTCGCTACCCAACTTCAATAAATTTATGATACAGAATTAAAATAAAATTAAAAAAATACATTAAAGACCCCTTTTATTTAAAAAAATATATTTTTTTAATGTAATCAAATAAAATTAATTTATAAAATAAATTTTGTGATAGTCTATTTGTTTAATAAATCTAATATATTTATTAAAAGTTATTTGTCCTATTTACTTTCGTAAATCAGTATGTTATCAAAAAATTTATTTTATTTGGTTAAATTACATTTTTATAATACATAAGTTGTGTTAAATAAATTAAAAAAAATCACAAAAATAAATGAATAAATAAACATAAAATAAATAACAATAAATATGAAATTTGTAATATTTATTAAACAAATAAAAAAAAATATATATATATAAAGAGCAAAAAAAATATAAATTTAAAAAATTAAAAAATAAAAAATTTAATTAATAAAATAAAATAAAATAAGCATATATATATATATAATATATTGAGATATATTTGATTTATTGTGGAATGAAATTTTTGATAAAAAAAGAGGTCATTTTCGGAAATTGAGGGGAGAGAATGGGAGAGGGAGTCTCAGTGGGAAGGGGAAGATTGTTGGAAATTCTTCAAAATATTTCATTAAGGGTAATTCTGTCATTTGGTTGGATTGGGTGCTTGTGAGGGGTACAACCCTTTGGAGGGTTGCACCCCATCCCAAAGGGTGCCCTATTGGCACCCTTCCATGACTTATATAAGAAGGCTTTATATCCAAAACAGAAAGACAGAAAAAGATATCCGAATTTCTGGAAGAGACATTTTGTTTTCTTTGTTTTAGAGAGAGTTTCACCACATTTCCTAGTTCGAATATTGTCAAAGAGTGCTCTTTGGACAAGAAGGAACCAAGTTATCCTGAGAGGACATTGGCCAATTGCGAATCCGTATAGCACATGTGACGGGGCCAATAAGTTCTTAAGGACAAAGATATCTCGACTTGGATTGAATCTATAAACTTGATTTCCAGGTTTTGTTTTAAAGTTTTTTTTGTTTTTAGGGTTTCTTGAATCTAGATCTACTTTTGTTGTTTGATCTGTTTGTTTGCATGTTATATTACTGTTTAATGATACAATATTTTACAACAAAGACTAGCTCTCTTTGTTTGATAAGGAACCAACAGACTCAAGTCAAGGTTTCTCACGTTCAACTTGGAGTAAAATCGCGAGAGAAAAACCTAATTGTAGTACCAAAAACAAACAAAAAGTCTTTGATATTGGTGAGGTAATTTGTGATTATTTTTTTAAAAATATTTTTTTGATTTAAATTCAGATGACTAATTAAATAAAATTGTGTGCAAATTACTCAAACATGTGTGAGAAGAAATTTTTTTTTTGAAAGTAACGTATTAGTAATCTATAAATTAATTAGAATGAAAGTTACCCGGAACCACAAGGAATCGGATCGATTTTTTGGTTCCGATTTCAAATTATTAGGAACCGGTTTTTTTTTGTCAGATTTAGGTTCTAGAGTGGTGGGAACCGGAATCGAATTTTAAATTATAAAATCAAAAATTTCTTTTTTATTAAAATAAATTTAAGGATAGTCCAAGCTTCTTACTTAAATAATATATACATTCACCCCACTCAAATCCCAAATTAAACTTATATTGAACAAATGGAACAAAATCAATTATCAATTATTGTATTTTTTTTTAATGAAACAAAAAATATATTTGAAAAAAATAGAAAATAGAGTAACCCGGAATCGATAAATAAAGTACCTTATTTAATTGGGTAAATTCCGACTCTAAAATATTTGGAACCGATTTTTTCCAGGTAAATTCCGATTTCACTTGAAACTGAAACTGAAAATAAAACTGCTCACCCCTATTTTAAACAATGAGAAGCCACCCCAGCGAACCGTCAATCAGTTTCTCAGGAGATCCAATGCTTCGAAAACTATTAACTAAAATCTATAAATAAAAAAATAAAAATAAAATCCCAAAAATAACAAGAAAATGAAATAATTATATATAAAAATGAATAAATAAAGAATCAAAGGGAAAACGTATATAAAATGGAAGGCCTGCACCGAGACAATGCACAATTCAAAAGAGAGAACCAATGGGAGCTGAAGTTCTCTCTCCAACAATAAGTCCACCACTTTCACCTACAAAGTAAAGAGCAAGATTAGAATTCAAGAAAAACCAAGGCAAAAAACTAACACAAGTAAGGTAGTAGAAATACCTTTTTGTGTGTCCAGGGTAAGAGAAGGTTCGGACACCCTTAAGTTTTCAAAGTTATCTGCTTCTCCGGAGTTTTAGAAACCTTCTTCTTTATACTCATTCGGGGGAGTATGGGAATTTCACCCGAAGACCTAGGTGCAGGAAGAATTGGCATATTTGCCTGCACCAGAGGGACAACTTCTGGAGCTCCCACCTCCGAAGCAAGAGAACAACAATACAAGAAAATAGTCAAACAGTGACGGAAAAATCCGTATGTATATTAGCGACGGAAAAATTCCGTTGCTATTTAGTTGGTTGCCAAATAAACTACAATGAAAAAATTACATATGTCGCTAAAATTAGCGGCGGAAACTCTGTCGCTAATTAGCGATGAAAATTTCGTAGCTAAATAACGATGAAATTAGTTTTTATGGCTACAGAAATTCCATAACTATTTATTTTAAAAAATTTACAAAAGCGGGGAATTTTAAAATTATAGAGAGGTGGAAAATTTTAAAATTTTGTTAATGCGGGAAATTTTTTAATTTTAAATGGGGAAATTTTTTTAATTTTTTAATTTTTGAATGACGAAAATTTGAAAATTTTATTTTGAAATTTTCAAAATGCTGCAAATTTTAAAATTTTGGAAATGCGGGAAATTTTAAAATTGCAGAGATGTTGAAACTTTGTAAATTTTGAGAGAAAAATTTTAAAATTTTTGAATGGCATAAAAATTTAAAGAGGTGGAAATTTTTTTTAATTATATTTTACATCTTCAATTCCACATGATTGTTGGACAATTATGACCCATAGCATCACTATTTGTACAGATCATGGTGTTGTTATACAAATTAACTATGTTACAAAGGAAATTGCCCTTTTATCATTTGTAATTAGATTACCAAGATGTATAAATGATGAAAGGTCCATATGATTAGTTCCGGATTGAGATGATATGAGACAGTATCAATCCACGAAGGTTTAATCATTAAATATCTCTAGTCAGAGTATTATCGAGATTGGACATCGATAATGCGTAAAAGACTAGTATTACACTTGTGCACGTTGTGGGAGCATAACGTCATAGTTCTCATATATTTGGGTATATGATACTCATGCAAGTGTAATAGGAGGTTGTGTTTACCGATGGTACGGAAACAGCTTCGCTCTGGATAGACCCCTCGGAATTCCATTAGTAGTATGACTATGTCTATGGAAGTCCGAATCAGGGTAGGTGTATTTGGTCTTAACCTGAGACTTGCACCGCTAATACTTGCGACAATCAATATACTTTGGTTTTGGTCGTCCAGGGCTTTAATAGGTTCTGTGTACGCCTCTTCTGGGTATATTGAGAATCGTAGTGTATTGGGTGTGATGTCAAGACGGAAGTATCACTCCTGTCATAATGGAGATGATGATCACGTAGGATACGGAACTGATGCTCTTATGTACTGCAGTCATCGGGATAATATGACTAGGTCATGATTATCCAATTATAGAGACTAGTTACCAGAGATCTGATATGTGCTTCATATGGGGCAGACACAATTCCATTCCCAGGCCTTGCACGTGACATCCGATATGTGCTGGATCGAAATACGCAATACTACGTATACTACGCCTGATATAGATCACATATTCCTATAAGAATATTTATGGAGAATTGGGTAGGCACGATGCTTTGCTAGAAGCCAACTATGTCTTGTAAATCGGTAAAAAACATAGTACTAGGTACGTACGTGTTCGGATAGTTCGACGACCAGATTGACTGCCAACATATCCGGGGATCTCATGGGTCGCTTCCCGAAGATTCACCGATGACGTATGACTCGTACTTTATTAATCTGGGATTAATAATAAGAGAGATAAAATTAATCTGGGATTAATTACGGAGATATTTTATCTGGGATAAAATTTATTAAAGAGAGAGAACGATTAATTTGGAATTAATCGATAAAATAATATATTCGATATATTATACGAAATTAGATTTCGACGCGGAATTAAAATTAGATTTTAATTCGGGCGAACGAGTTAATTTAGAATTAATTCGTTAGCGACGTGAATAGTAATTTTGCTAGGCATAATTATTTAATTCAATTTGATTTAATTACGTCGCAACGGAAAATTCGTTAATTCGGAATTAGCGAACCCGAGCCCTGGAGTGTTTGCGAGCCCACTCACATTTTGAATCGAGTGGGGCCCACTTGTCACATCAGTTGTCACATCACTTGTCACTTTAGTTGCTTTTGGTGATGGGTTTTGGTGACAATGATGATAACTTATTATACACTCCAAATGTGTAAGAATTAAATGAAAAATGCCTTGTACTTTTGGTATATCATTTAATTGATTTTAGAAATCAAACTTAACACAACACTTTTGACTTTCCTCTCTCATTCTTCTCTTCTCTTCTCACGCCCAATGGGCCATTTTCTTCTCCTAATTTTCTGCTATTGCCGAGAGTTTTAGAGGAGCTTAGGAAATTTTATGGCAAAATTTCAAGAGTGCTAGCACACATCCGGAGTCTTACGAAGGTGATAGGGAAACTCACATGTGGGCATGGAATGCACACCAAGCTTGGAGCTTGAAGGACCAAAAATGGAGGACACAAATTGGAGCAACCGAGAGTTTCAAGGAGCTTAAAAGTTTTGTTCATCGCATCGCAAAGCCGATCAATGTAAGTATGATTCCGCCATGCTTCTTTGTTGTATTCGCATATGATTTCTTGCTTGAATTGATCCCGGGACTATAGTAGAAACCCAACAATGGTATCAGAGCCATTTTGAGCATGAAATTGAATTTAAGGTAAAATTGGGCAAAATTGATTTGAGCATGTTTGAGTGAAATTGATTGTTTAAATATGTTTGAATGATGATAACATGGTGTTATGCGTGGTCAATTTGATGAAAATTGAGTTGGATCAAATTTTCCCTAATTGTTTGGCTTGGCCGAAACTATAGCTACCCTAAGTTCATGGTGATTTTTTAATTTTGATCATTGGATGAGTTGAAATCATTTGGGAATTGTTGATTTAGGATTTAATTGGATTAAAACCGAATCGGACAAAGAAAACCCTAAATTACCGTGAGCATGATGCATGGAAAATGATTGATTTTTTTATTCAAATGTGTTGGACATGTTTTGATGATGATAAGCATAATTAATCGAGTGAATTAGTATTTTGGAAATGTTAATTTGGTTAATTAATTATGGCATACACTTTAGGTTAATTAAATTATGAAATTTGGAATTTTGGTAATTTAATTAATTGGGCCAAATTTGGAATTGGGCTTGTAAAGTTGTAATTGGGTTAATAGGCTTGGTTGGGCCAAGTTTGGTTTAGGCTAATTGGTTGGATCCAATTGGGCCCAAAACCATATCCATAAGTCCAAATATAAATTAATGGACCTTTAATTTTAATTGGGCTTAATGGGCCTAAATTGATTTATTGGCAAATAAGGGTGATTTCTTAAATGGGCTTTGGTATTTGGGTTTGACCCATATTGACTAAAAGTCCATGCCTTAAGAAATTAATTAAAAGCCAATTGGACTTTAATTAAATTAACATTGGATGTTAATTGGGCTTTGAGACCCGTAACGATTAGATTTGGAATCTAGGTCGTAAAGGCACATTAATAAAGTGTAATATTTAATTTGGAATTAAATAATGAATTAGTATTAAATACAAATTGAATTGGATTTAATTTTGTAGTTTAATATAATTCATGAATTCGTACTTTGAGTATTTATTCGCAAAACGAGTTTGACTCGCGCAAAATCAAATCGTTGTTTGAACATTGGATGGTCATTAATATTCAGATTAATTAATTGGATTAGATTGATTGATAACATGCTTGTGTGAATACATGGATACGATGTATGAATAATGTATATCAGATGGATATTAGATGGGTGAGGACAATTTTGGAAATTGTTGTAATAAATTTAGAATTTATTAATTGGACCTGCATGTCAAGCCTATTACCTCTTGACTCTTTGTATTTCTCTCTCTCACCTATTCCCCTCAATGTAAATGAGGTTTCTTTAGAAGTGTTATGTAATCGGGTAGAAGTAATACTTTTGCTAGCGGGAGAGAGGAAAATGAGAGATTTATTCTAGGAACAATGTTTAAGTATCCATCCGCATATCATTATTATTTATTTATACGCGCCTTATTATGCTTTTAGAATGCATGCTTAAGGGTGTATGATGATGAGACCTTAACAAAGATAATAATTGGTTGCCAATTTACGCGAAAAACCCTCAACACATATTAAGCGTATTCCTTCTATTTAGTAATTCTTACTCAAGATCCGAGATTGGCACTGGTTTGTTGGCCAAAGTCAAGACCTTTGTCTGTCACGGATGTGTTTGAATCATGAAGGCTTTGTTCCATATCGGTGTCTTGTCCAAGTTGTGATTTGTTGGCCAAAGTCAAGATCACTTCTGTCCATCGACAACGATTACGAAGCTTTACATGGTCAATGAGTTCCGCTTAACTGGGATCATTAAGTTTGTTGTGCCAAAGCCAAGGCTTAATTGATTCAGAGGAAACATCTTAGGGAATATATTGGATATTTGGCATATATAAGATATATATTTCGGACTTGGATGTCCACCTACTGGATCTAGGAATTGGATGAGATCCAATTGATCTTAGAGATCTACCTAGTTAATTATCATACAATTTGTTGGCCAAAGTCAAGATTGTGTGTTATTTAACGGGATCTTAGCCCACTAGGAAATAAGGTTTCCCGAGTACTCCACAGAGGGTTAGAGGCTCGCCGAAAAATATGATGTCTAATATGTATATTTTTATATGTAGATATTTGGCTGAAATGGATAGAAATTGGATGAGCTCGGTGGATAGATTGAGTGTTGAATACCGTAATGGAGTGTATTTTGTTGGGGTTGGTGCTCGGAGCGCCAATCTGCATCGTATTTATATCTGATTCATGAATACGATCAATTCTTTTTTCCATAATATTACTTATTTATGGTTGCACCTCTTGTTTTTATATACGTATTCGATCTGATTACGATTAGATTGAAACTAAATGTGGTTTAGTGATATGTATATTTAGACAAAGGCCCGATAATATATATTGCAGTACACAGTTACAAAGGTAGTTTGTAATTGACATTGGGAAGTGTCACTGCTAATGTATATTATCAAATATTGTTCCTGGTCAAGATTTACTAACACGGGTCGGTTAGTCAAATCCGTTGAGACCAGTACATGTCGTATATCGAGACTTGGTCTGATGGTTTATCCCAATGAACCATGAGTCTGGGGAGACTCGTATAGACGTGTAGGTGTTTATAGTGGATAAATACTGAACGACTCACCGAAGATTCTTAATGGATGGTATACCAACGTCAATAAGAATCTTCTCGGGTTGAGTAGCATAGTGGTCCTTCGACTTGAGATACCACTGTGGATATATGAGACATCCTCCACACTTAGATGGTAGTCACGTCACCGATCTATTTAGATCAGACCTCCGTCTGTTCGTTGGGTGTGGATTGATCCTCAGGATATCCTGTGTGTATCAAGATAGGATCCGTCAGTTCTATATACAGAACATAGGTAGTCTATATGTGATTAGCATTCTGTTAAATCTGTGGCCACAGTAAACTTCGAAAGTAAGTTATGAGTGTTATTTAGAGATTGCTAATAGAAAAGTCGACGAGATAATACCTATAGAGATTTGACGTTTACATCTATATCTCTGAGATTATCCGGATACCTGTGACGGAGAGATTATACGTATGCAATAACCTCGACATGTATGATTCAGCTAGTTTATCCGTGGTCATCATAATTTACAGGTGGGTAAATTATGGACACGAAATTGGATTTTGTGACGGATACACCTGAATCTAGAGAGTCTCACTAATGAAATATACTCGTAAGCACTAGGGCGACTATTATGAATAATGGTGATTATTTATAAATCGTTTAAACGTTAAACGAAAAATACATGCAAACGGGTCGAATCGTCATTTCCTAATTAATGTGTATTTGTATTTATATATGATATTATTAAATACACATTAATAAATTTTCAAATAAGGGTATTTGACATATATCATTTATATATGTATTTGAGATATTTAAAGTAAATATAATACATATATTTGAGATATTTATATTTATTAATTAATTAATTATTTAATTGTTAAATAATTAATATAATTAAATATAAATATCTTATGAAATGATAAAGTTAGGAAATGATTATTAGTGTAAATATTTGACTTTACATTAAAGGAAAATGTTGTCAAATTGGATTTGACTTCCTTGGATATTTATTTTAAATTGTTAAAATTGAAATATCAATTTCCTTTCATTTATTGTCAAATTCGGCCAACACCCTAAAATGAATATAAGTGTTATATTTTTGAGTTGCAATTGTTGACTTACTTTTTTTCATTAACAGATTGATGATTACAAGTGCAAGTTGACAAGTTGTAACTTTAATGAAACAAAAATAATATCTAGATATTTTACCTACATCAATTTCGGCCAAGGGCTCATTTTGGAGGAGGTATATTATTTTGTTTCATTTTTAGGGTTTAAGAAGTTCATTTGAACCAAAATAACACAAAAGAGAGTTGAGAGCAAAGCTTGAAGTTCAAAGGGAAAAGACTTGAAAAAGCTTATTTTTTTAAATATTTCTTTAATGTCTTCAACATGAAATATATTTCTAACATGCTTAGCTTCATTTTGTGATGCTTTGATGTTATCTCTACTCTTATAGTTTGTGTTTATATGGTTGTGAACTTGAATAAAAGATTGATGCATGTAAGTAAGTAACCTTGAAATGGTTTCAAAGGCTTACTTTTGATTTTTGGAAAATCAAGTTGCCATTCTAGAGTTGTTTAGCCACTCTTTGGTGACATAGAATTTTTCTAGAGTTATTTCAAAGTGGTGAGGCTTGTTTGGTGAAGTATTGAATGGATTAAAGTGTTGGATTTTGAAGATTTGGTAAAATTGCTCAATTTGATGAAATTGAAAAATTAGGGTTCATAACCCTCTCCAAATTTGGGACTTTTCATATATGAGATGTATTATAGAGTATATATGATGCATGTAAAATTTTGGGTTGATTAGATTTGATCTTGGCATGTTTAGAACATAAAATGACCAAATTGCAATAAACCGAAAATGTGGGGTGCTTTCGGCAATTTCTGAAAAGTTTTGGGATTTTTTGCAAATCTGATTTTGATGTATTGGATGTGTTGGAAATCATTTTAGAAGTGATTTAGAATCATCCAAAATTATATTTGACAATTTATGGACTAAAATGATTAATTTGTAAAGTCATGGGGCAATTCGGTAATTACTAAGAAATTTGATCTCTTGTGTAATTTTTCAGAGTTTGAAAATTGGGTAATTAAATAAATAATTTTATTTAATTGATCCAAGAAAAATTTTGAAATCGGAAAATTTTGATTTTCCGCGTTTCCTCTGCGTTACCGATATTCCCCCTGAAAACCCCATCAAAATGGTATCAGAGCGAGTATGATTCTGGCCACCCTAATATGATTATGCCATATTACTGTTTGATCTGTTTGTTTGCATGTTATATTACTGTTTAATGATACAATATTTTACAACAAAGACTAGCTCTCTTTGTTTGATAAGGAACCAACAGACTCAAGTCAAGGTTTCTCACGTTCAACTTGGAGTAAAATCGCGAGAGAACAACCTAATTGTAGTACCAAAAACAAACAAAAAGTCTTTGATATTGGTGAGGTAATTTGTGATTATTTTTTTAAAATATTTTTTTTGATTTAAATTCAGATGACTAATTAAATAAAATTGTGTAAAATTACTCAAACATGTGTGAGAAGAAATTTTTTTTTGAAAGTAACGTATTAGTAATCTATAAATTAATTAGAATGAAAGTTACCCGGAACCACAAGGAATCGAATCGATTTTTTGGTTCCGATTTCAAATTATTAGGAACCGATTTTTTTTTGTCAGATTTAGGTTCTAGAGTGGTGGGAACCGGAATCGAATTTTAAATTATAAAATCAAAAATTTCTTTTTTATTAAAATAAATTTAAGGATAATCCAAGCCTCTCACTTAAATAATATACATTCACCCCACTCAAATCCCAAATTAAACTTATATTGAACAAATGGAACAAAATCAATTATCAATTATTGTATTTTTTTAATGAAACAAAATATATTTGAAAAAAATAGAAAATAGAGTAACCCGGAATCGATAAATAAAGTACCTTATTTAATTGGGTAAATTCCGACTCTAAAATATTTGGAACCGATTTTTTCTAGGTAAATTCCGATTTCACTTGAAACTGAAACTGAAAATAAAACTGCTCACCCCTATTTTAAACAATGAGAAGCCACCCCAGCGAACCGTCAATCAGTTTCTCAGGAGATCCAATGCTTCGAAGACTATTAACTAAAATCTATAAATAAAAAAATAAAAATAAAATCCCAAAAATAACAAGAAAATGAAATAATTATATATAAAAATGAATAAATAAAGAATCAAAGGTAAAACGTATATAAAATGGAAGGCCTGCACCGAGACAATGCACAATTCAAAAGAGAGAACCAATGGGAGCTGAAGTTCTCTCTCCAACAATAAGTCCACCACTTTCACCTACAAAGTAAAGAGCAAGATTAGAATTCAAGAAAAACCAAGGCAAAAAACTAACACAAGTAAGGTAGTAGAAATACCTTTTTGTGTGTCCAGGGTAAGAGAAGGTTCGGACACCCTTACAGTTTTCAAAGTTATCTGCTTCTCCGGAGTTTTAGAAACCTTCTTCTTTATACTCATTCGGGGGAGTATGGGAATTTCACCCGAAGACCTAGGTGCAGGAAGAATTGGCATATTTGCCTGCACCTGAGGGACAACTTCTGGAACTCCCACCTCCGAAGCAAGAGAACAACAAAACAAGAAAATAGTCAAACAGTGACGGAAAAATCCGTATGTATATTAGCGACGGAAAAATTTCGTTGCTATTTAGTTGGTTGCCAAATAAACTACAATGAAAAAATTACATATGTCGCTAAAATTAACGGCGGAAACTCTATCGCTAATTAGCGATGAAAATTTCGTAGCTAAATAACGATGAAATTAGTTTTTATGGCTACAGAAATTCCATAACTATTTATTTTAAAAGTTTTACAAAAGCGGGGAATTTTAAATTATAAAGAGGCGGAAAATTTTAAAATTTTGTTAATGTGGGAAATTTTTTAATTTTAAATGGGGAAAATTTTTTAATTTTTGAATGACGAAAATTTGAAAATTTTATTTTGAAATTTTCAAAAAGCTGCAAATTTTAAAATTTTGGAAATGCGGGAAATTTTAAAATTGCAGAGATGTGGAAACTTTGTAAATTTTGAGAGAAAAATTTTAAAATTTTTGAATGGCATAAAAATTTAAAGAGGTGGAAATTTTTTTTAATTGTTATATGTACATCTTCAATTCCAAATAATTGTTGGACAATTATGATCCATATCATCACTATTTGTACAGATCATGGTGTTGTTATACAAATTAACTATGTGACAAGGAAATTGCCCTTTTATCATTTGTAATTAGATTACCAAGATGTATAAATGATGAAAGGTCCATATGATTAGTTCCGGATTGAGATGATATGAGACAGTATCAATCCACGAAGGTTTAATCATTAAATATCCCTAGCAGAATATTATCGAGATTGGACATCGATAATGCGTAAAAGACTAGTATTACGCGTGTGCACGTTGTGGGAGCATAACGGCATAGTTCTCATATATTTGGGTATATGATACTAATGCAAGTGTAATAGGAGGTTGTGTTTACCGATGGTACGGAAACAGCTTCGCTCTGGATAGACCCCTCGGAATTCCATTGGTAGTATAACTATGTGTCTATGGAAGTCCGAATCAGGGTAGGTGTATTTGGTCTTAACCTGAGACTTGCACCGCTAATACTTGCGACAATCAATATACTTTGGTTTTGGTCGTCCAGGGCTTTAATAGGTTCTGTGTACGCCTCTTCTAGGTATATTGAGAATCGTAGTGTATTGGGTGTGATATCAAGACGGAAGTATCACTCTAGTCATAGTGGAGATGATGATCACGTAGGATACGGAACTGATGCTCTTATGTACTGCAGTCATCGGGATAATATGACTAGGTCATGATTATCCAATTATAGAGACTAGTTACCAGAGATCTGATATGTGCTTCATATGGGGCAGACACAATTCCATTCCCAGGCCTTGCACGTGACATCCGATATGTGCTGGATCGAAATACGCAATACTACGTATACTACGCCTGATATAGATCACATATTCCTATAAGAATATTTATGGAGAATTGGGTAGGCACGATGCTTTGCTAGAAGCCAACTATGTCTTGTAAATCGGTAAAAACATAGTACTAGGTACGTACGTGTTCGGATAGTTCGACGACCAGATTGACTGCCAACATATCCGGGGATCTCATGGGTCGCTTCCCGAAGATTCACCGATGACATATGACTCGTACTTTATTAATCTGGGATTAATAATAAGAGAGATAAAATTAATCTGGGATTAATTACGGAGATATTTTATCTGGGATAAAATATTAATTAAAGAGAGAGAACGATTAATTTGGAATTAATCGATAAAATAATATATTCGATATATTATACGAAATTAGATTTCGACGCGGAATTAAAATTAGATTTTAATTCGGGCGAACGAGTTAATTTAGAATTAATTCGTTAGCGACGTGAATAGTAATTTTGCTAGGCATAATTATTTAATTCAATTTGATTTAATTACGTCGCAACGGAAAATCGTTAATTCGGAATTAGCGAACCCGAGCCCTGGAGTGTTTGCGAGCCCACTCACATTTTGAATCGAGTGGGGCCCACTTGTCACATCAGTTGTCACATCACTTGTCACTTTAGTTGCTTTTGGTGATGGGTTTGGTGACAATGATGATAACTTATTATACACTCCAAATGTGTAAGAATTAAATGAAAAATGCCTTGTACTTTTGGTATATCATTTAATTGATTTTAGAAATCAAACTTAACACAACACTTTTGACTTTCCTCTCTCATTCTTCTCTTCTCTTCTCACGCCCAATGGGCCATTTTCTTCTAATTTTCTGCTATTGCCGAGAGTTTTAGAGGAAGCTTAGGAATTTTATGGCAAAATTTCAAGAGTGCTAGCACACATCCGGAGTCTTACGAAGGTGATAGGGAAACTCACCCGTGGGCATGGAATGCACACCAAGCTTGGAGCTTGAAGGACCAAAAATGGAGGACACAAATTGGAGCAAAAGCCGAGAGTTCAAGGAGCTAAAAGTTTTGTTCATCGCATCGCAAAGCCGATCAATGTAAGTATGATTCCGCCATGCTTCTTTGTTGTATTCGCATATGATTTCTTGCTTGAATTGATCCCGGGACTATAGTAGAAACCCAACAATGGTATCAGAGCCATTTTGAGCATGAAATTGAATTTAAGGTAAAATTGGGCAAAATTGATTTGAGCATGTTTGAGTGAAATTGATTGTTTAAATATGTTTGAATGATGATAACATGGTGTTATGCATGGTCAATTTGATGAAAATTGAGTTGGATCAAATTTTCCCTAATTGTTTGGCTTGGCCGAAACTATAGCTACCCTAAGTTCATGGTGATTTTTTAATTTTGATCATTGGATGAGTTGAAATCATTTGGGAATTGTTGATTTAGGATTTAATTGGATTAAAACCGAATCGGACAAAGAAAACCCTAAATTGCCGTGAGCATGATGCATGGAAAATGATTGATTTTTTTATTCAAATGTGTTGGACATGTTTTGATGATGATAAGCATAATTAATTGAGTGAATTAGTATTTTAGAAATGTTAATTTGGTTAATTAATTATGGCATACACTTTAGGTTAATTAAATTATGAAATTTGGAATTTTGGTAATTTAATTAATTGGGCCAAATTTGGAATTGGGCTTGTAAAGTTGTAATTGGGCTTAATGGGCTTGGTTGGGCCAAGTTTGGTTTAGGCTAATTGGTTGGATCCAATTGGCCCAAAAACCATATCCATAAAGTCCAAATATGAATTAATGGACCTTTAATTTTAATTGGGCCTAATGGGCCTAAATTGATTTATTGGCAAATAAGGGTGATTTCTTAAATGGGCTTTGGTATTTGGGTTTGACCCATATTGACCAAAAGTCCATGCCTTAAGAAATTAATTAAAAGCCAATTGGACTTTAATTAAATTAACATTGGATGTTAATTGGGCTTTGAGACCCGTAACGATTAGATTTGGAATCTAGGTCGTAAGTGTAATATTTAATTTGGAATTAAATAATGAATTAGTATTAAATACAAATTGAATTGGATTTAATTTTGTAGTTTAATATAATTCATGAATTCGTACTTTGAGTATTTATTCGCAAAACGAGTTTGACTCGCGCAAAATCAAATCGTTGTTTGAACATTGGATGGTCATTAATATTCAGATTAATTAATTGGATTAGATTGATTGATAACATGCTTGTGTGAATACATGGATACGATGTATGAATAATGTATATCAGATAGATATTAGATGGGTGAGGACAATTTGGAAATTGTTGTAATAAATTTAGAATTTATTAATTGGACCTGCATGTCAAGCCTATTACCTCTTGACTCTTTGTATTTCTCTTCTCACCTATTCCCCTCAATGTAAATGAGGTTTCTTTAGAAGTGTTATGTAATCGGGTAGAAGTAATACTTTTGCTAGCGGGAGAGAGGAAATGAGAGATTTATTCTAGGAACAATGTTTAAGTATCCATCCGCATATCATTATTATTTATTTATACGCGCCTTATTATGCTTTTAGAATGCATGCTTAAGGGTGTATGATGATGAGACCTTAACAAAGATAATAATTGGTTGCCAATTTACGCGAAAAACCCTCAACACATATTAAGCGTTTTTCCTTCTATTTAGTAATTCTTACTCAAGATCCGAGATTGGCACTGGTTTGTTGGCCAAAGTCAAGACCTTTGTCTGTCACGGATGTGTTTGAATCATGAAGGCTTTGTTCCATATCGGTGTCTTGTCCAAGTTGTGATTTGTTGGCCAAAGTCAAGATCACTTCTTGTCCATCGACATCGATTACGAAGCTTTGCATGGTCAATGAGTTCCGCTTAACTGGGATCATTAAGTTTGTTGTGCCAAAGCCAAGGCTTAATTGATTCAGAGGAAACATCTTAGGGAATATATTGGATATATTGGCATATATAAGATATATATTTCGGACTTGGATGTCCACCTACTGGATCTAGGAATTGGATGAGATCCAATTGATCTTAGAGATCTACCTAGTTAATTATCATACAATTTGTTGGCCAAAGTCAAGATTGTGTGTTATTTAACGGGATCTTAGCCCACTAGGAAATAAGGTTTCCCGAGTACTCCACAGAGGGTTAGAGGCTCGCCGAAAAATATGATGTCTAATATGTATATTTTTATATGTAGATATTTGGCTGAAATGGATAGAAATTGGATGAGCTCGGTGGATAGATTGAGTGTTGAATACCGTAATGGAGTGTATTGTTGGGGTTGGTGCTCGGAGCGCCAATCTGCATCGTATTTATATCTGATTCATGAATACGATCAATTCTTTTTCCATAATATTACTTATTTATGGTTGCACCTCTTGTTTTTATATACGTATTCGATCTGATTACGATTAGATTGAAACTAATGTGGTTTAGTGATATGTATATATTAGACAAAGGCCCGATAATATATATTGCAGTACACAGTTACAAAGGTAGTTTGTAATTGACATTGGGAAATGTCACTGCTAATGTATATTATCAAATATTGTCCTGGTCAAGATTTACTAACACGGGTCGGTTAGTCAAATCCGTTGAGACCAGTACATGTCGTATATCGAGACTTGGTCTGATGGTTTATCCCAATGAACCATGAGTCTGGGGAGACTCGTATAGACGTGTAGGTGTTTATAGTGGATAAATACTGAACGACTCACCGAAGATTCTTAATGGATGGTATACCACGTCAATAAGAATCTTCTCGGGTTGAGTAGCATAGTGGTCCTTCGACTTGAGATACCACTGTGGATATATGAGACATCCTCCACACTTAGATGGCAGTCACGTCACCGATCTATTTAGATCAGACCTCCGTCTGTTCGTTGGGTGTGGATTGATCCTCAGGATATCCTGTGTGTATAAATAGGATCCGTCAGTTCTATATACATAACATAGGTAGTCTATATGTGATTAGCATTCTGTTAAATCTGTGGCCACAGTAAACTTCGAAAGTAAGTTATGAGTGTTATTTAGAGATTGCTAATAGAAAAGTCGACGAGATAATACCTATAGAGATTTGACGTTTACATCTATATCTCTGGGATTATCCGGATACCTGTGACGGAGAGATTATACGTATGCAATAACCTCGACATGTATGATTCAGCTAGTTTATCTGTGGTCATCATAATTTACAGGTGGGTAAATTATGGACACGAAATTGGATTTTGTGACGGATACACCTGAATCTAGAGAGTCTCACTAATGAAATATACTCGTAAAGCACTAGGGCGACTATTATGAATAATGGTGATTATTTATAAATCGTTTAAACGTTAAACGAAAAATACATGCAAACGGGTCGAATCGTCATTTCCTAATTAATGTGTATTTGTATTAATATATGATATTATTAAATACACATTAATAAATTTTCAAATAGGGTATTGACATATATCATTTATATATGTATTTGAGATATTTAAAGTAATATAATACATATATTTGAGATATTTATATTTAATTAATTAATTAATTATTTAATTGTTAAATAATTAATATAATTAAAATATAAATATCTTATGAAATGATAAAGTTAGGAAATGATTATTAGTGTAAATATTTGACTTTACATTAAAGGAAAATGTTGTCAAATTGGATTTGACTTCCTTGGATATTTATTTTAAATTGTTAAAATTGAAATATCAATTTCCTTTCATTTATTGTCAAATTCGGCCCAACACCCTAAAATGAATATAAGTGTTATATTTTTGAGTTGCAATTGTTGACTTACTTTTTTTCATTAACAGATTGATGATTACAAGTGCAAGTTGACAAGTTGTAACTTTAATGAAACAAAAATAATATCTAGATATTTTACCTACATCAATTTCGGCCAAGGGCTCATTTTGGAGGAGGTATATATTATTTTGTTTCATTTTTAGGGTTTAAGAAGTTCATTTGAACCAAAATAACACAAAAGAGAGTTGAGAGCAAAGCTTGAAGTTCAAAGGGAAAAGACTTGAAAAAGCTGTTTTTGTAAATATTTCTTTAATGTCTTCAACATGAAATATATTTCTAACATGCTTAGCTTCATTTTGTGATGCTTTGATGTTATCTCTACTCTTATAGTTTGTGTTATATGGTTGTGAACTTGAATAAAAGATTGATGCATGTAAGTAAGTAACCTTGAAATGGTTTCAAAGGCTTACTTTTGATTTTTGGAAAATCAAGTTGCCATCTAGAGTTGTTTAGCCACTCTTTGGTGACATAGAATTGTTCTAGAGTTATTTCAAAGTGGTGAGGCTTGTTTGGTGAAGTATTGAATGGATTAAAGTGCTGGATTTTGAAGATTGGTAAAATTGCTCAATTTGATGAAATTGAAAAATTAGGGTTCATAACCCTCTCCAAATTTGGGACTTTTCATATATGAGATGTATTATAGAGTATATATGATGCATGTAAAATTTTGTGTTGATTAGATTTGATCTTGGCATGTTTAGAACATAAAATGACCAAATTGCACTAAACCGAAAATGTGGGGTGCTTTCGGCAATTTCAGAAAAGTTTTGGGATTTTTTGCAAATCTGATTTTGATGTATTGGATGTGTTGGAAATCATTTTAGAAGTGATTTAGAATCATCCAAAATTATATTTGACAATTTATGGACTAAAATGATTAATTTGTAATGTCATTGGGCAATTCGGTAATTACTAAGAAATTTGATCTCTTGTGTAATTTTTCAGAGTTTGAAAATTGGGTAATTAAATAAAGAATTTTATTTAATTGATCCAGAAAAATTTTGAAATCGGAAAATTTTGATTTTCCACGTTTCCGCTGCGTTACCGATATTCCCCCTGAAAACCCCATCAAAATGGTATCAGAGCGAGTCTGATTCTGGCCACCCTAATATGATTATGCCTTTTAAAATTCAATTTTTAATTTTATTCTTTACTCCTTGCATGCAAGTATTTATTTAATTTGATTAAATAAATTAAAAGAATCTTTTACGGAAAATCCATAAATAATAAGGTTTTATGTAATTTATGTATTTGATGCATATTACATGGTCCGTCTTGTCAATAAGGTTTATGAATATTTTTTGTGACTACATCCGAGACCGTGCCTCTGCTGAGAGGGTGTAGCCGATAGAGATTTATTTATACCCGGATGTATGTCAGATACTAGATAAATTCAAGCGAAAGCGCAATCCTAAACGTGCCCTAGCTGTCAGGGTTACGCAAGTAGCTTGAGTTTATCATTGACGAGTTTAACCTTGGTACGTCTCCTTGTGGGCCTGCCTTAGCAGTCACAATGAGAAACGACCAGGATTGGAAACCCAGGAGTCACTAGTGAGTGATTGACAAATGAGTTGTCTACCTGATGAATATACGTAGGCGAGACAATGCCTCTGATGTGAGTCGAAATATATTCATGGGGTCCACTTCCCATTATGGATTCGATTTAATTATTGAATTTTCTTTTTCCGTTAGGGATTACGATATTACGTAAAATAATGGGAGGCACTGCTACGTTTAAAAATTTCATAGCTTAGGCAGTGTGTATTATTATGGAAATTTCCGCTTGTTTGTTTCCTTATTCTATTATTTATATAGAATTGAAATTTTATTTACTGCACACATATTTTGATATGTTATCTGACTTGACTCTTGGTTGCAGTTATTGTAGAATAGGTTCTAGATGCTACTAGACTATGATATTATTAGATTGGTCTAAACCATCTGGAACTGTTGTTTCGATTTTCTTGAAAAATCAAGATGGTTAATGACTTAGTTTCTAAGTCATGATAGATAATTTATATAGATATCCCTTTTAGGATATAATACTTTAGAGATAATAGTTTCTTATGCAGTAAGAATTGACTTGAATTAGTTTATGTCTCGAGATTCTTGACTGGTATTAAAAAACCCCATTAGGTATTTGCTTATCTAGTAATGACGTTTATTAGCTTTAATGACATTTAGAGGCAATGTCTGACACAATTTGCTAATCAGTTATTTGCAATTGTTGTGAATAGTTGAATGCAAATAGTAAAGCTAAAGAAAGGAGATGCGTATAGCTGTGTATAGAAAATATCGATTTTCACAATACTACAACTATAGGTATTGGATACCAGATCTCCCATCTAGTTATTAAAATATTAGTTAATGATTGTTTTGATATTTGATATCGGAACTTGCGACTATTGGATAGTTACTTTATAAACAATTATTATATATTTTAAATATAAATAGTAGTGTCATTGACGTAAAGATAAACATTGAGAAAAATTATTCGGTAAAATAAATAATTTAGAACGGTGCTTTATAAGTTTAATCACTTAAGCATTAGATGTTTATTCCATATGGTAAATGATGGTTTGATATGAGATCACACCACACATCCTTATCCATTTAATGAATATTGTATTCAGGAAAGTGATTAAGATCTCGTTTAACCAATGATTGTCATTGGACCACCAGATTTATTTAACTGATACATTGGATGTATGTAGTTTAATAAATAATAATTGCTTAAGGTAGTTTTCTTTATTTCGTAACTTAGTTGATGAATTGTCGTAACTTAGTTACGTGTTTCTGAAAGAACACTTATTGAACGTCTTGAAATGATCAAGAACATTCAATCTGTTCTGATGAAACACATACTGAACATTTTTTACTGGTTCAAAGATATTCAATCTGAAGTTTTTGAGAACTCTATCATTAAAACTCATTACATGTCTTTAAACTGTTCAAATATCTTTGTTACGATCAAACATATGAATTTAAATCAATTAGTTCTAAGGTTATTCAGTGAATATGATTCTTATTCAATATTATTCTTCCACGATTCCATCTTGATGGAATTGAGTAGTGGGAGTAATCGAATCTTATATGATTTGATTCGTTTGATATTGAATGTTGCCGAATTAGTTTCAATACTCTTGAGGATATGCTCCAGTAACACTAGTTCATCTTTTAATTTAGGTTCCATTAATTTCTACAGTTACATATATGATATGTATAGATTGAAAATCTGAATCTTGAAAAGTTTGAGATTTGAAACTTTCTTTTATATAATAGTTATTTAATGGAAATTACTTACACCTCGAAGGTATAAGTAAAAGTTTATCATTTATTCTGTTTAATAGAATATTGTATTCTATTTGATAGAATATCTTTCCTACGATCCTAAGTAATAAAATCATTTTATTACGTGGTGTGTAACATCGGATGTTAACAATTGTAGAAAAGACTTGACTTATTGATGTCAAATGTGAGAATGATAAATTATAATTGGAACTACGTAATTAATAAGATGAAACAAACCTTATACATTTTCCGTACAAGAACAATAGGATAACAGAATCATTTACGAGTATTTGATACTTAATGGTTCTATTGTTTTCTTACCGAGGAAAATTATGCTATAACTTATAATGGAAGTGATATTTAATATCGATTCTGGAAGTTCATCATTGAACCATAGATCTAAGATTGTCCATAGCTTACTACGATCAATTTTTGAACTTGATTAAGCTTTAATCATGAATCAGTTCATGATTTGTGCTAATTGTTTGCGCAGCAAAAGCAGTGTGAGCTTATTAAAGGTTTGACCTTTATAGTATGACAGTGAGAAAAGTTATAGTCAACAATCTATTGTAGATTCTGAGAAAACTTGTCTCTAGTCACGTTAATTGAACAATTAAAGATATATTGGTTAATGTTGATATTAAACTGTACATTTTAGCTAAGGAATGCAAAGTGGCGTTTTTGAATGACTTATTCAGATAAGAGATCAGTTGTGATTTCTTTGTTTGAAGAGTTCATTCTGGAATAGCCCTAGAGTTTGTGTTCTGCTGAGATCTCAGTTTAGTGTGCTAGCTTATAGAGCCTATTGTAGACTCGGATAAGTCTTCCGGAAATCCGTGTTCTCTATTTTTGATATCAGTCAGATTGTCTGATCTTGTCAAAGTATAGAGAATACATATGTGATTGAAGGGTTAGTGGGAGCGTACAAATTACTTTCTAGTGTTATATATCCTAACAATATTATCATTATTATAGTAATAATGAGATATTTGTAAGGTAAAAGGTTTACCTAAGTCTTCTTTACTCCGTGAAAGTAGTGGGAGTAGTCTCTGTTATATACGATATAAAGTTTATATATAAGATATAAGACTAAGAGACTTGTGAGATACTTATATTAGTCGTACATTAGATATGATCTAATAAATGACATAACTAGGCTATCTGTATGACAGTTAGTATAAATGTTTGACAATTAATGTGTATATTGTATATAGTATTCATCTTTCGTAAATGATGATTCCTTTTTCGAAAGAGATATTGATTAGAATGTCTAATCAATCTTATGTATCATTTGATGATGACATATGAATACTTTATTATGTGCGATTAAAGATATCGATTTAATCGTAATTGTTACGAGTTATTTTGATATCTTATAGACCATATGATGGATCTTGAAACATGTTCTTTGTGATCTTTGAGATATTAAGAACGAGTTTCTAATTCATGGAGAATACAGTCTGCAACCATTAGGGTCATATTAGTTTTGAGACTAATTATGACGTTAGACAGTCTACGTCATAAAGAGTCAGAAAAGATGCAATGGGAGTGTCACAAAGGATTCTACTTTGTGAGTTGAATTAGATGCAACTTATGAAATATTGACTTACGAAGTTGCATAGTGACCTAATAAATTAGAAGTTTTGTATTGCTATTGTGCTTGCGTTGTCATCATAGTATTTTGGATTTGATCCCTAAATACTTGGACAACTCAGTAGCTGTAGAACAATACTGATATAGCATCAGAGTCATATTAATGTATAATTTAGATTCTACAAAATATTAATGATGCTGGCTATAGGAAACGATGGAGTTTGTTTGACAAACTCAATATGTTATAGTAGACTTACTTATTGTTGCCTACCTCTTAAGTGCTAGGTGAGCTATTGAGAGCCATGAGTATACGATATACATTGAGATGTGTATATGATATCGTGGATTGGCACAAGAGCAAGTGGGAGAAATTGTTGGGGTTGGTGCTCAGAGCGCCAATCCGCATCGTATTTATGTCTGATTCATGAATACGATCAATTCATTTTTCCATAGTATTACTTATTTATGGTTACACCTCTTGTTTTTATATACGTATTCGATCTGATTACGATTAGATTGAAACTAAATGTGGTTTAGTGATATGTATATATTAGACAAAGGCCCGATAATATATATTACAATACACAGTTACAAAGGTAGTTTGTAATTGACATTGGGAAGTATCACTGCTAAATGTATATTATCAAATATTATTCCTGGTAAAGATTTACTAACACGGGTCGGTTAGTCAAATCTGTTGAGACCAGTACATGTCGTCTATCGAGACTTGGTCCGATGGTTTTTCCCAATGAACCATGAGTCTGGGGAGACTCGTATAGACGTGTAGGTGTTTATAGTGGACAAACATTGAACGACTCACCGAAGATTCTTAATGGATGATACACCAACGTCAATAAGAATATTATCGGGTTGAGTAGCATAGTGGTCCTTCGACTTGAGATACCACTGTGGATGTATGAGACATCCTCCACACTTAGATTGCAGTCACGTCACCGATCTATTTAGATCAGACCTCCGCCTGCTCGTTGGGTGTGGACCGATCCTCAGGATATCATGTGTGTATCAAGATAGGATCCGTCAGTTCTGTATACAGAACATAGGTAGTCCATATGTGATTAGCAATCTGTTAAATATGTGACCACAGTAAACT
>SKCR01001787.1:0-28055 GCA_019454045.1 Zanthoxylum bungeanum | reverse complement strand
AATCATAAGGTTGGTTAGACATTCTAACCTTCTCATCTTCTTTTTGTGGACTCATCTTCTTAGAAAGATGAATCTCATGTCTGAACGGTATGTTTGTTGTCTTACAGTTACCAAAATTATACTATTCCAAGATCTTATCTATGTACGTTGATTGGGATAACCCAATCAGCTTCCTTTATCAATCTTTATAGAGTTTTATCCCTAAAACATAGGAAGATTCTCCCAGGTCCTTCATGGAGAAATTCTTACAGAGATATGCTTTGACGCTTTGTAACATTCCTATATCATTCTCAATGATTAGGATGTCATCAACATGGAGGATTAAAAATACGACCATGCTCCCACTGACCTTCTGATATACACAAGATTCTTCCGTATTCTTGAGAAAACCAGACGATCTAATAATCTCATGGAATCGAATATTCCAACTTTGTGAAGCTTGTTTAAGTCCATAAATGGACTTCTTAAGCTTATATACCATACCCGAGTTTTCGCTGGACGTAAAACCTTCCGGCTGTTCCATAGAGATTTCTTCATCAAGAAATACATTTAGAAAAGCCGTTTTGACATCCATTTTCCAAATCTCGTAGTCATGATACGCAACTATAGAAAACAAAATCCTAATAGACTTAAGCATGGCTACTGGTGAAAAAGTTTCATCGTAGTCGACGCCAGGTCGCTGTGTGTAACTTTTTGCTACCAGTCGGGCCTTGTAAGTTTTAACCTTACCGTCAAGCCCGTGCTCCCTTTTGTAAACCCATTTACAACTGATAGGAACAATTCCTTCGGGAAGCGGAATCAAGTCCCAAACTTGATTCTCATGCATTGAGTCTAACTCGAATTTCATGTCCAACATCGATTCTCTATAGGTGAAAGGATCTGTCTCTTCTACTAAGAGAACATCTAGACTCTTTTCTTGCATCAAATACAAGCGTTCAGAAGGTCTAGATACCATTTGTGACCTACGGAGTGTGTGTGTTGAAGGTCCTTCATCCACTTGAACTTCAGGTTCCTCCGTTGGTTCGTTGTTTTTAGGTTGGACTTCGTCAAGTTCAACATGTCTATGATTACCACATTCTGACAAAAATTCTACTTCTAGAAATTTTACGAAGCGAGCTACGAACACATTTCGATGCTCGGTATCATAGAACAAATATCCCCTCGTTTCCGAAGGATATCCAACAAACCTAAACTTTTGCCATCGAGGCGAAAGCTTATCTTGCTGAGTCACCCTGACATAGGCATGACAACCCCAAACCTTAATATAACTAAGATTTGGTCTCCTACCGGTCCATATCTCATACGGAGTCGTAGGAACCACTTTTGAAGGAATCTTATTCAAAAGATGTGCAGCTGTTAAAAGAGAGTAGCCTCATAAGTAATAGAGCAAATCTGTGAAACTCAACATTGATCGGCATATCCAATAAAGTCTGATTTCTCCTCTCAGACACTTCATTGTGCTGTGGAGTACCTGGAGGAGTATATTGAGCGAGAATCCCATTCTCCTTCATATAATCATGAACTCACTGTTCATATATTCGTCACCTCGATCAGATCGAAGACATTTAATATATTGACCAGTTTGTTTTTCTACTTCATTTCGGAACTCTTTGAACTTTTCAAAGGTTCCGATTTATGTCGCATCAAATAGACATAACCGTACAGTGACAGATCATCGGTAAAGGTAACGAAGTACGAATAACCAATGTGAGCAGTCTGACTTAGTGGACCACATACATCAGAATGTACGAGTTCCAGCAGTAAGTTAGTGGCACAATGTCCAACACCTGAAAATGAGGCTTTGGTCATCTTACATTGAATACATGATTCACAAGTTGGATAGGATTCAATGGTGAGATCTGGTATCAAACCATTCCTAACCAATTGGGTAAGGCGTTTAACGCCTATATGACCTAGCCGCATATGACAAAGTTCAGTATTATTAATAACAGGTAAACTACGTTTATTAACTCCAGTATTTAAAATATCTTTAGAAGTTTGCAATGTATAATGACCATGCTGGTTTGGACAACAAAGGATCTGAATATTACGTTTATCATATAAATACAAAGAACATTCTTAATATTAATACGATAACCTTCTGTATCAATACAAAAAGAGATATAATATTAGCTACACATCCAGGTACAAAATAACAGTCATATAATAAAAGTTTCCCATTCGGTAAATGGATCTCGCATACTCTCTCTGCAACTGCATCCAGAGAGTCTCCACTCCTGAATCGCAACTGCATCTCTCCAGGCTTCAGTTTCCTACTTTCCTTCAGCACCTGCAACGAATTGCAAATGTAAATAGGACAAGCATAATCTAAAATCCAGGTGGATGAAACGGCTTCACAAGTCAAAGATATATCAATAACTAGCAAAATAAATGTACCTGATGTAGATGCTCTCTCCCTCCTCAGCTGGGCAATGTAGTCATGACAGTTCCTTTTCCAGTGCCTGACTTTGTTGCAGTGATGGCACTTGTCGTCAGAAGCCCTATTGGGCCTTGCTATCTTTGCCTATGGTTGAGGACCGAAACCCTTCTTATTATTCCCTTTCTTATTCTTTCTATTTGACCAAGTCTGTAAAGAAGCAGAAAGTGAAGTAGGTCTCGGAGGGCGAGTCGGTACTCCCTTCTTGAGGTCCTCTTCCGCCGTGAGCGGCATCCTATGTAACTCATGGTAGGTACATATAATCCCATTCATGTTGAAGTACATCACGAATTGGCGATATGAAGCTGGGAGTGAGCCAAAAATGACACTCATACCGAGAATGTCATTCAGATGGAGATTATGTTGCCTCAATTGATCGATCAAATCGATCATATGAAGAACATGCGAGCTCACAGCTTGCCCCCCATCCAATCGCGCATGGAACAGTTCTATTGCGACCTTATGAACAACAACTTGTTCTTGGTTCTCAAACGATTCTCGTAATCGCGACATCATACTATACACATCTGACATGTCATAGTAATGTTTCTTGAGTCCCAAAGACAGTAAACTTAGGATGTATGATTTAGCTTTTAAATCATCATCCTTCCAAGCTTGGAAAACTTGGAGTTCCTCTGGTGTAGCATCTTATGCCACAGCAATCGTAAATCAAGGACAATCCTCAAATCCAAGTCCCAATCAGCGAAGTTCTCAGCGCCTTTAAGTTTGTTCGCATCCAACATACGTGCAAATTGATTAGTAGATGGTGCCGCCATCGCAAATCTATCATATAGATTACGAAAAACGGTTAGCAGATTATAAAGCAGTTTCATATAATATCAAAAGCATTAACTATATCATGGATTTTTAATCTAAAAATGCCCCTCCCACTAAATCATGCAATACTGTAATCCCCAAACAGAATACAAAGATTTAATAATTAAATTAAATACAAATAGTGAAAGGTGAATCCCATGAATATATTTCATCTCACAGTAGAGGCACGGTCTCGCCTATGTATATTCATCAGGTAGACAACTCATTGTCAATCACTCAATAGTGACTCATGGGTTTCGGTCCTGGTCGTTTCTCGTTGTAACAGCTTGTGCACGTTCACAATGAGACGTACCAAGGTTAAACTCGTCAATGATAAACTGAAGCTACTTGCGTAACCCTGACAGCTTGGGCACGTTCAAGATTCCGCTTTCGTTGAATTTATCTAGTATCTAATATACATCCGGCATAAATAATTTTCTATCGGCTACACCCTCACAGCAGAAGCACGGTCTCGGATGTAGTCACAGAAAAATATTCATAAACCGTATTGACAAGACGGACCATGTAATATGCATCAAATACATAATTAACATTAAAACTTATTAATTAGGGATTTTCCGCAAAAGATTATTTTTAATTTATTTAATCAAATTAAACAAATACATGCATGTAATAAGTAAAGAATAAATTAATTATTGAATTTAAAAGGCATAATCATATTAGGGTGTCAAGTATCAGACTCGCTCTAATACCATTTTGAAGGGGTTTTATGGCGGAAATCCGGTAACGCAGCGGAATAGTGGAAAATCAAAATTTTCCGGTTTCAAAATTTTTCTTGGATCAATTAAATAAACTTACTTATTTAATTATCCAATTATTAAATTCTGAAAAATTACACAAGAAATCATTATTCTTGGTAATTATCGAATTGCCCCATAACTTTGTAAATTGATCATTTTAGTCCAAAAATTATCAAATATAATTTTGGATGATTCTAAATCATTTCTAAAATGTTTTTCAACACATCTAATACATCAAAATCACATATCACACAAATCCCCAATTTTTGAGCTAATTGCCGTGAGCACCCCATGAGTTCTATGGTACCTTTTTCATATTTTAAAAGAGGTATCTCAGCGATTTTCAACCCTTATCCTTGAGCCATGATATGAAACGAGTCAACTCCAAGTAACATTTCATTGATTCATTCTTTAATTCAATTCAAATATGGATTTGATTCACACTCCATATTCTGAAAAATATTTACCATATATTTTTCATCTTGTAAGAGAGAGAAATGAATCGATCGAAGAAGAAAATGAAATAAATGAACTATCAAACTAACATATATTTATAGACTTTTGTTTCATGTAAGATAAGGACATAAGGTTTCCCTATAGTGTAATGATTATTAAGGTTCCCTAAATCTTTAAAGCAACAGATATAACAGTGAATATAAGGGAAAAATAGTCATTAGCGAGATATTATAGTCGAATCAAATCTTTGAGAGGCTCCAAAATTCTTCAAATTAGTTATGAGTAAACCTACTTCCATTATGTAAAAAAAAATTAAATTAATTTATCAATATATTTTTTTAATATAATTTTGTGGGTTTTTATATTACGTGGACAAACATTGGAAAAGGAAATGAGTTTGTTAGTTAAACTGAAGGGGTTTTATGGCGGAAATCCGGTAACGCAGCGGAATAGTGGAAAATCAAAATTTTCCGGTTTCAACATTTTTCTTGGATAAATTAAATAAACTTATTTATTTAATTATCCAATTATTAAATTCTGAAAAATTATACAAGAAATCATATTTCTTGGTAATTACCGAATTACCTCATAACTTTGTAAATTGATCATTTTAGTCAAAAAATTATCAAATATAATTTTGGATGATTCTAAATCATTTCTAAAATATTTTTCAACACATCTAATTTTGAACTAATTGCCGTGAGCACCCCATTTTTCCAATTAATTACAATTTGGTCCATTTTGTTTAAAACAAGCCAAGATCAAATTCAATCAACCTAAAATTTTACATGCATCATATTAATATCATAATACATCACATATATGAAAAGTCCCAAATTTGGAGTGGGTTATGAACCCTAATTTTTCAATTTCATCAAATTGACCAATTTAACCAAATCTTTAAGATCCAATACTTTAATCCATTCAATACTTCACCAATCAAGCCTCGCCACTTTGAAATAACTCTAGAACAATTCTAGGTCACCAAGGAGTGGCTTACTAACTCTAGAATGACAACTTTATTTTTAAAGAATCAAAAGTAAGCTTTTAAAACAAGTTTAAGCTTACTTACATGCATGAATCTTTCATCCAAGTTCACAAACAATAAACAAAAATATAAGAAAAGAGAGACGCATGTTAGAAACAATTTCTATGTTGAAGGCTTTGAAGAAATACTTACAAAAACCAAATATTTTCAAGCTTTTTTCTTGAAGTCTCCAAGCTTCTCTCTCAACTTCTTTTATGTTTATTTTTATGTATATTGAACTTATCAAACCCTAAAATGAAACAAAACAATTTATATCTCCAATATTTAGCCTTGGCCGAATTTGGTGAATAAATAATATCTAGATATTTTTTTTTTCACTTAAATGCCTTTACAACTTGTTAACTTTATCATTAAACCATTTAAAGCTTATTCAACAAGTCAAGTAGTAAGCATCTTTAAGTCATCTCAATAATTATCACAACTTAGGATAATTATATTTTTAAATAATTTAATTATTTAATAATTAAATAATTATTTAAATACAAATATATTAAATATATGTATTATATTTACATTAAATATCAAATATATATATATATATTTATGATATTAGTCAAATATCTCAATTTGACAATTAATTATGTGTATTTGATAAAATCTAACATTAAATGCAAATACACAAAAATTAGGAAATGACTATTGGGTCAATTCACATGTATTTTTCATTTAACCTTTAAACGACTTATAAATAATCAATATTATTTAAAAATGGTGCCCTAGTGCTATACAAGTATATTTCATTAGTGAGACTCTCTAGATTCAGACATATCTGTCACGAAATGTAATTTCGTGTCCATAATTTACCCACCCGTAAATTATGACGATCACGTATAAACTCGCTGAATCATACAGGTTGAGGTCATGACATATGTATAATTCCTCCGTTATCCGGATATATCACAGAGATATAGATGTAAACGTCAAATCTCTATAGGGACTATCACGTCGACGTCTCTATTAGAAATCTCAAAAAGAACATTTAGAACTGACTTCTAAAATGTACCACGGGCCCATGGTTTTTATCTGATTTCTAATCAATTATGGACGTACTACCTATACTCTGTACACAGAACTGGCGGATCATATCTCGACACACACATGACACCCTGAGGATCTATCCACACCCAACGAACAGGCGGATGTCTGATCTAAATAGATCGGTGACATGACTGCTATCTACGTGTGGAAGATGTCTCATGTGTCCACAGTGGTATCTCAAGTCTAAGAATCAAAAATGCTACCCAACCCGTGAAGATTCTTATTAACGTTGGTGTACCATCCATCAAGAATCTTGGGTGAGTCGTTCAGTGTTTATCCGCTATAAACACCTACACATCTATACGAGTCTCCAAGACTCATGGTTCATTGAAAAACCATTGAAATCATATATTCCAATATACGACATGTACCGGTCTCAACAGGTTTACTTTACTGACCAAGTAGTGTAAACATTGACCAGGAACTGTCTGAAAATGACAACATCATGATACAACTCAATGTCAATTGCGACGCTTTTGCAACAGTATCATGACTAGTCATCCTAAGGTCTATTACGTCTTTACCATTAAAAGATATATTTTATTATAGAAACTGCTTGTATTATTCATAATAAAACGTTTTACATAAGTATTTATAAGGAAATACAAACGGGAATTGGTGATCTGAGCACCAACCTCAACATAAACTACATGAATTGTACCTGTTTGTTGAAATATGAAATGAAGTTGAAAGTTTTACTTGTTTAAAGCTACGAAGATTCTGAAGAATGTAATGGGTATAATTTTAAATACCATATTTTTATAACATCTCATGATTTACAATTCAATTAAGTATTATTTTTAAATTAAGATTTTTTAATAACTTTTTTACAGAGATAATATTCACGTTTAATGCATAATTCAATTTCTATTTCTATTGGCATTACTAGTTTATTATAATGAAGTTTGAAAGAAATGGATACTAAATACAGAGTGCAAAGTTACACATTATTTTTCACTCACATTTAATTCTTTAATTTTTTTTTTAAAAAAAAAAGTTAATTCTTTCACTTTTCAAAAAAAAAAATTATTAATTAAATTTAACAATTTGTCTAACCCCCAAATTTTCTTGAATTGCTCCTTATCAAAAAGATGAATAAATGTCCCCAAGGGGTGTGGTGGGTGGTAGGGTCCAGATCTCACCTTAAGGTTCTGAGTTCGAATCTAGGGGGTGCACTTCTTGTAAGAGCCTGGGACAGCCGGTGGTTTTACCTGCGCCGCGGCCCAGAATGGGTGATTTAGTGGCCGGGTTTCCATCGTTTCCAAAAAAAAAAAAGATGAATAATTTGGTGCAACAGAGACATGAGTGACGTAATATCATCAACAAATTAGTAAATGACATGTATGATTTAATTTCCATCTTTTTAGTTGTTTTTTGATATTTTAGCATGCGTGATAATGGACTATTAGATTGTTGCACAGATGACGTGATACCTCCATTATATTGTAGATTTTCTCCACAAAAAAAAAGGAACTTATTTGTTCAAAATCATAACCAATATAATTTTTAAACCATCAAAACAGCTATTACTTTGTTTCTGATGGCAGCGGCAGGGCAAGGAGGACTTCTTCTTCTTCTTCTTTTTTTTTTTTTTTTTTTTTAAGATAAAAGATGTATAAAGTTTAAATTTAATTTTTATCTATTTATTTTTTCTCAAGATTCGATATAGATGAGAAGTTAAATATTATTACTTGAAAACTACTGGATCACCTGGCGAGCAACTTTGACCATCTCTAATTGAGAAAATGAAATATGAAAGGAATAATTAAATCATTTTTTAGCATTTCAAAGAAGTAATTGATTGAGCAGTTGACAAGTGATCCAATGAGTTCTATGGTACCTTCTTCGTATTTTAAAAGAGGTACCTCAGTGATTTTCAACCCTTGTCCTTGAAATGTAATCTCTAAAATTACATTTTGAAATGTAATTGTTGGAATATAATTTTTTCTTGTTATTATTAATATAATATTAAATTAGTTTTCTTAACGGTTGTAACCTATTTTCTTTTTCTTTTACAAGAAAACTAATTTATATGGCCTAAATTAAATTAGGCAAAAACGCTAACTTTCACGTTTTTTCATTTCAGTCCTTTGACTTTCAATTTTTGTCAATTCAGTCCTCTAACTTTCAATTTTTATCAATTCAGTCCTCCGTTAAACGACGTCGTTTTTGTAGCAGTAACGGATTTGTAACGGAGGACTGAATTGACAAAAATTGAAAGTTAGAGGACTGAATTGACAAAATTGAAAGTTAGATGACTGAAATGGAAAAACGCTACAATTAGAGGGTCAGTTTTGTATTTTTACATTTAAAAAAAAAAAAAACTAGGGATAGCATGATGAATTACTTGCTTGAAAAAAATATGACAAAAAAAAGAAAAAAGTTTAGAAATTTAACACATCTGATTTGGAGTTTGATGGTTGGAATTTGGTTATTTCATCAGATTGAATGTTTGAAAATGGAGCTACACAGTAACTGGAACTCAGTATAGTTAGCATCTGTTTACTTTATTAACACATCATGATTGCTAGATGGGTTTCTAATTTGAGGTCTTGGATTATTATCTGCTCACTTAAAGAAGCACATTTATTATGAACATTTGTTTATGGGTACATGATGATGGAGTTATAAATCCAATGACTTTGATTCAGTTGCAAATTTCCACTTTATAATTTATGATCTACTGTTGAGCCCCTCTTTTGACATTATATGGAAGTAGAATGGTTGTGAATTTTGTGATTCTTTTAATTTCTTAAACAACTTTACTAATGCCACAAAATCCAACTCTTTTTTCCATTATATCTAAATTGAAAATTCAGTTAATATTAGACATTAATCTGATGGTGCTACAAAAAATCATGTTCTTTATAAAAAGCACAAATAATTCTTGGAACACAAGAAAATGTGCTTCTCTGAAATAAAATTTTAATTCTAAAAAATGGCTCCAACTTCATAAATTCCTGCAATTTTTTGGATCATGCTCCTTTCTGTTGGCCATAAAGAATTATTGTTGGCCATTTCTTCAATTAATTCCCAGGCATGATCTTCTCCTTTTGCCATCAAAGCTCCTCAGCAGCAACATCAATTGTGGTTCTCATTATTCCAGAAAGTCCGTTGTAGAAGGTTTGGACTTGTAGCCACTTTGCGATCTCATGATGATGACATTTCTGGAGTAAATCTTTGAATCTTTCCCAAGCTTCGCAAAGGGATTCTGAATCTTGTTGTGCGAAGGATGTGATGTCATTCCTCAACTTTACAGTTCTGGCTGGTGGAAAGTACTTTGCAAGGAATTTGGTGGCTAGAGTGTTCTAAGTTGTGATGGAAACTGCTGGTAGTGAATGTAGCCAAGCTTTAGCTCTGTCCTTCAAGGAGTATGGAAAAACACGCAGTCTCATTGCTTCTTCAGCTGCAAAATTAGATTCCCTTTAGTTTCAGTAGCTGAAGGACAGGCCTAGACTAAACCCACACAATCCCCATTTAATTATGTAAATTGATGCAATTGGTGTGACTTCAACCATTGACCTCAAGATTGAATATGTAGAATAGTTTTCATTAGAGTATGACATATTTCTTGTTATAATATGTAAAGAATATATATATATATATATATATATATATATATATTGTTAGAGTTGGTGCTCGGAGTGCCAATCCGGATCGTATTTATATCTGATTCATGAATACAGATAATTTCTTTTTTCATAATATTAATTATTTAATGGTAGCACATCTTGTCTTTTATATACATATTCAATCTAATTACGATTAGATATCTAAGTATGATTAGATTGAAACTAAATCTGATTTAGTGATACATGTATATTAGACAAAGACCCTAGGATTTACAATGTAGTACGCAGTTACAACATAGTTTGTAATTGACATTGGGAAGCGTCACTATAAATTGTATATCCTTAAATAAAGTTTCTGGTCAAGATTTACTAACACAGGTCGGTTAGTAAAATCCGCCGAGATCAGTACATGTCGTATATCGAGACTTAGTCTGATGGTTTATCCCAATGAACCATGAGTCTCGGGAAACTCATATAGATATATAGGTGTTTACTTGATAAACATTGAACGACTCACTGAAGATTTCATAATAGATGGTACACCAATGTCAATACGAATCTTCTCAAGTTGAGCGAGCATAGTGGTCATTCGACTTGAGATACCACAGTGGATATATGAGTTATCATCCACACTTTGATGGCAGTCACGTCACCGATCTATTTAGATCAAACCTTCGCCTGTTCGTTGGGTGTTGACTGATACTCATGATATCCAGTGCGTATCAAGATAGAATCCGACAGTCCTGTGTACAGGACATAGATATCCTACACATGTTTGCGATCTAGTAAATCCATGGCCGTGGTATAACTTCGGAAATGAGTTTCGAGTGTTATTTAGAGATCGTAAATTTGAAAGTCGACTATATTATACCATAAGGATTTGACGTTCTTATATATATCTCAGGTATAATATGGATAGCCTGTGACGGATGGATTATACGTATGCAATGACCTCAACTTGCATAGTTTAGCGAGATTATCCATGGTCATCATAATTCATGAGTGGGTGAATTATGGACACGAAATTGGATTTCGTGACGGATAAACCTAACTTAGAGAGTCCTACAATATGAAGTGTTCTCATTGAACACTTGGGCAACACATTATTCATAATACAGATTATTCATATAACTTCACCAGATTAAATGAGTTAATTCGAATCGTTTAAACGGTTTTTAAACGAAAATGCATGCTTTAGGGAATTTTGGTCGATTAATAATAATGTGTATTTGTATTTGATACAAAATTTGATTTGATACATATTAATAAATTATCAAATGAGACTTTGACACATGCCATTAATATATGTATTTATTATTTAATGTAAATAAAAATACATATATAATAATAATTATATTAATTAATTATTTAGATATTTAAATGTTAAATATTTGAATAATTAAATGATATTCTTTTTCATAATTGTTATGAAAAATGTTTAATTATTGTTGGTTTCATGTGGCATGTTTTAATTAAGCTTTAGGTGTGCAAATTTGATTTGCTAACATAAAGCTTGATTTTATCTAATTGAATTAAATTGGCAAATTTGACCAAAATACCCTCCAAAGTCGGCAATTGCATTTTAAAAGGAAATAAAATTTTATTTTCTCTTTTATGGCTTAGCATGGCCAAATTTCATCTTCCAAAAACTCTCCAAATTTGATTGATGATTCAAGAAGGAAAAGTGAAGAAAATCAAGAAAATAGCTTAAGGAATTAGGAGAATTAAAGGTAATTCCTTATATCCCTAAGCTTTGAAAGCATGTTTCTTGTTCTTGAGCATCTAGAGATATTTTATGGTTTCTTCTTTTCTATGATTTTGGGTGTTTTTGATTTGGAAGATGGAATAGAAAGCTTGGTGCATGTGTGAAGTAGAATTGAATGATATTATTGTAATACTTGTTCAATTTGATCCTTTGATGATATGTTGTCATTCTAGAGTGTTATGACCACTCTTGTAATGCCTAGAATTATTCTTGGGTGCTTCATTTGTGGTGGCTTGGATTGGTGTTGTGATTAATGTTAAGAAAATTGGATTAAAGCATTAAATATTGATATTTTTGCTTTCTGGATTAGATCTGGAAAAATTATTTTTAGGGTGAAGAAAATTATGTCATATAAATGTATTGGATGTATTTTGGGTATTGGAACAATTGCCGGAAACTGTTTCGGAGTTGAAAGTGAAAACGGTGAAAAACGACATTACCGGGTGACAGCTGCCCAAACAGTGAATTAGTCACTATTCGGGCAGCCCATGAACTACCTAGTACTATTTGGGCTGACCTGGATAGCCCTCATGTGCATTGGGTCGGTTCGGTTCAAAACGCGTTTTATGCCATTTTGCGGAAATATAGAAAGGAGATAAGGGGGGCTGTGTCAATAAGGGGTGGGAAGAGTAGCCTTCTTCGATTTATTTAACTTGGCTTAGCTTTGACTGCATCTGCATGGCCACTATTAACTTCTCTGCTCAAAGGCAGCAGCTGAGCAGTACTGACTCAGGAGGCGAGGCGAGGCGAGGCAATTGATGGTTTTCTTATTCAGCTACTGCTGCCTGCTATAGCTTCTGCTACTACTATTAGCTTCTGAGCCTTGCAAGAAGGCTGTGGTTTATTTAGTCTTTGGCTATTTGTAGTAAATTTTGCAAGATAAAATTTGCTTTTTTAGTCCAGGAGTGGATTCACTTCACTCTAATTAGTAAAGGCCTTGAAACTTGGTTTTGAACGTTGGAAACTCTTCCGCCAAATCAACCGACTCGAACTTAAACGGAACAGATAAAATCTCTAATTGTTTTAAATTCTTACAAAAAAACACATCTCTGGATTCGAACTCAAAACCTGATCTCTAGATTCTCCAGTACAAAGAAATCCAACTACCAAGATTTTCATTTCCTTTTAAGAAAGGAATTCTCCTGCCTCCATTCTCTAGTAATAAGTGTTTGTGTTGAATATTAAATCGATTATTAAGATTTATTTAATGTCCACCCACTTATTTTGAGCACAAACTAGTTACATCTTAAAAAAATACTCTCATTCTATCAACTTTCCTTCTATTTTTCTTTCTTTTTCCTTTTATTTTCTTTGGGTTTTGCAGGAAAAGGAAAAAGAAGAGAGACACTGCAATTCTAATCACAGTCATCATGGAGGAGAAAGTTTGGTAGGTAGGGTTTTGGTTGTTGAGAAAGAAGTTTTACTTGTAAAGTGATACCTTTCATCACTTCATTACAACCCCTACCCTTACCCTTTAAGCTTTATCTTAGCTTTTGCTCCTCACTGACTCTCACAAATCAAGAAATTAAACCAAATATTTTTAAACAATTGGGTTGGTGTGAAATCTACAAGCCAACCCAAACCCAAAACCCTATCTATCATCACCATCACCATCCTATAGCTTGCCATGGATAGTTATGAAGCAACTAGTATATTCAAACTCAATCTTCACTAACATCATCTAGTTTCTATAGCTTCCCATGGATGGTTATGAAGCAACTAGAATTGTATTCTCAAGAATCCAAAACTTAGACCATGAAAGTTAAAGGATTGAATGTATAAAACTCTCTGGAAGAGAATGAACTTTTCTTAATAAACAGAATCAGTTGAGCAACAATTTATACTACAAGATCTGCAACAGAAATGCCAGATGGCATGACTCTATTGGAGACCAAGAAACTGAAATAAAGGTTGTTACATGGGAAGAGCTAGAACAACAGTGACTGCTAATGTCAGTCACATACTTGCTGCTTGAGACTCTCTAATACTCTAATATGCCCCCTCAAACTCAAGGTGGAGAAGAAAGCACATTGAGTTTGGTACGAAGCCTAGAGAAAGCATTGAAGGCTAGAGGTTTGGTAAGAACATCAGCAATTTGATCAGAACTGAAGATGTGAAAGATATGGACTGCATTGGAGAGAACTTGATCGCGGATGTAGTGAAGATCCAATTCAAAGTGCTTGGTCCGAGAATGATAAACAGGATTCTTTGCTAGAGCAACGGCACTAGCATTATCACACCAGAGATGAGGCTGACGAATGCAAGGCAATTTGATCTCTGTAAACAAGGACTTGAGCCATGTGAGTTCGGCACAAGCATCAGCAATGGCCCGGTACTCAGATTCTGTGCTAGAACGAGCAACCAACTGTTGCTTCTTAGAGGACCATGAGATAAGATTATTTCCCAAGTAGATACAGTAAGAACCAATGGAACGTCTATCATCAAGATCATTAGCCCAGTCGGCATCTGTATAGGCAGTAAGAGCCATATTACCAGTAGGAACAAATTGAAGGCCATGATGAAGTGTGCCTTGTAGGTATCTCAACACACGCTTGCAGGCTGTCCAGTGAAAGTCAGTAGGTGCACTGAGATATTGGCTCAACTTATGGACTGAGTAGGCTATGTCAGGGCGTGTTAAGGTAACATACTGAAGAGCTCCAACAATACTTCTATATTCTGAGGGATGAGCATAAGGAGTACCCAAAGTGCTATGAAGCTTTTGAGTAGCACTCATGGGAGTGTCACAAGGCTTACAATTGTCCATATTTGCTCTATGAAGAAGGTCTCGAACATACTTGGCTTGATTGAGATGTAAACCTCCATTGGACGATTTGACTTCAATGCCAAGAAAGAAGTTAAGGTCTCCAAGATCCTTGAGAGCAAATGTAGCACTCAGCTTGCAGATAAACTTTTCAACATCTGAAGGATTAGAGCCAGTGACAAGAATATCATCTACATAGATCAATATCAACATGACTGCTCCATCATAATGCTTATAGAAGAATGAGCTATCTGCTCTAGAGTTATGAAATGACCAGTTAACTAAGGTAGACTTCAGTTTATCATACCATGCTCTTGGAGCCTGCTTGAGACCATAAAGAGCCTTATTAAGTTTGCAAATATGTGTGGGAAACTGAAGATCTTCAAAGCCAACTGGTTGGGGCATAAAAACAGCTTCAGAGAGCTCTCCATTGAGGAAAGCATTGTTGATATCAACCTGACGAATCTTCCAATTGTACATGACTGCTAAGGCTAGAATCACCCTCACAGTGGATTGTTTAACAATAGGACTGAAGGTATCAAAATAATCAATGCCAGCCACTTGAAGAAATCCTTTTGCAACCAGCCTAGCTTTATACTTCTGAATTGAACCATCCGAGTTTTTCTTAATTTTGAATACCCATTTGTTGCCAATAAGCTTGTGTTGCCCATCATTTGGTACAAGAGTCCAGGTGTTGTTCTTCATGAGAGCCTGATATTCCTCTGTCATAGCTTGCTTCCATTTAGGCTGAGAGATTGCAACTTTGGCTGAAACAGGCTCTTCCTGATCATTTGTGTGAGCTGTGAACAGTTTGGGCTTGAAAATGCCATTTTTGGATCTTGTAATCATGGAGTGAGATGCATTGTGAACTGGAACAGAACGTGATTGACCAGAAGGTTCTGTATTCAATCTATGAGAATTAGGAGCACTATCAATGACAGCTGGGGACTGTGAACCACTGTCAGGTAGAGTTGAGACTGTGTCGTCAGCAGATAGAGGTACATCAGGGGATGTGGTTGGTGGGGATGATGGAAGGGAGTAGCTGCTGAGTGGAGATAGTGCGATGGGCATTGTGGTAGATTGAACCTTAGGTATAGGTGGAATTTGAAATTGGGAACAAGGAGGATGTGAGGAAGATGAGGATGAAAACTTAGGATCTGTAGAATATGGAAAATCAGACTCATCAAAAACAACATGACCACAGATGTAAACACGACCATTAGAGCTTTGACATTTATATCCCTTATGGAGAGGACTATAACCAATGAACACACACTTTGTAGAATGAAAATTCAACTTATGTGTGTTATAGTATCGAAGATAAGGATAGCAAGCACAGCCAAAACATCTAAGAAATCTATAGTCTGGTATTGAGTGATTTAGCTTCTGAAATGGTGAAACATGATGGAGAATAGGCGTAGGGAGTCTGTTGATGAGAAAAACAGCAGTAAGAAATGCTTCCCACCAGAACTTCAAAGGTAGGGATGCTTGAGCAAGAAGGGTTAATCCTAGATCAGTAACATGTCTGTGTTTTCTTTCAACACTCCATTTTGATGACTTGTATGTGGACAGGAATGTCGAAACAAGATACCCTCACCTTTCAGATATGATACAAATGACCTGTACTCACCCCCCCAGTCTGACTGCAGAACCTTAATCCTATGATTGTACTGTTTTTCAACTTGTGTTTTGAAGTTTATAAAGGTAGGAAGGGCCTCAGATTTGAGTTTTAGAGGGAAAATCCAGGTGTATCTGGTGAAGTCATCAACAAAGGCTATGTAGTATTTAAAGCCCTGAATGGAAGGAACATGGGATGGTCCCCATAGATCAGTATAAACAAGTTCTAATGGTTGTGCTGATTTGGACTCTGTAACAGGAAAATGAAGTTTATGAACCTTACCATATTGACAAGATTCACAAAATTTTGGAATAGAATTTTTATTGAATGAAACATCATTACAAGCTTTCAATACGTGCTGTAACACAGTACTGTTAGGATGACCAAATCTCTTGTGCAGCAGGTCTATATCAGTTGAGGAACTAGACCAGGATTTAGTATGTACAGAACTCAAAAGCATAGGACAGACTCTTGATTCAACATACGACTGCTGATCAAATTTATTGAAATTGAAAGAACTGAATGTAGATAACATGGATATAGGATCAATGGTTTGAGCATGGTTGTTATTGACTCTAGAAACAGGTTCAATCAGAATCTTGTATAGCCCTTTCACAGCAACTCCCTCCAGCAGCAGAGTTCCCTTCAGCTTGTCCTTAATATAGCACATATCATCACAGAACTCAACAGTTAGATCATTATCAGTTGTGAGCCTAGATACACTTATGAGATTCTTAGTAATGCTAGGCACACAAAGCATATGTTTTAAAAACAATGTGCTATTAGTGTTGTTTTGTGATGCAGTAGTGTAAATGTAGCCATTACCAATATGTGTGATAGTTAGTCCTTGACCATTGCCAACAACCAATCTATCTTTACCTCTGTATTCAGTCCTGTTATTCATCCTTGCTGGATCATTAGTCAGATGGTGAGTAGCACCACTGTCGATATACCAGCCTTCATCAGCAGCAATTCCACTGTTAGCAATAAAAGCAGACCTGTTCACTTGCCAATTTGCATTGCCTGAGCTGGAAGCTTGGTTATTTTGTGGCCTCTGAGTTGGAACATAGTTGTTCTTAAACCTGTGATAACAAACATTGGCAGTGTGTCCTGGTTTCAGGCAAATTTGACAAATTGCCTTAGTATTCCCTTTGTTATTCTGTGAATCTTTAGGGCTATCAGTGAACACTCCTTGATCATTCCTATGATAGTTAGGATTGTTATTCTGTGATTTGCCTCTTCCATATCCACCTCCAGGATTATAGCCATAAGAAACGACCTTTCCCTTTCTTTGATTGTTAGTAGCCTGAGCATAATTGGCTGAAAAATTTCCTCTAGTATCAGCTGAGTGAGCTACATTTTGTTGCTCAATTCGACACTCGTGAGTCAACAAATGAGACAAGGCTGAGTTAGAATCTATTGAATCATTTCTACCAGTAATCATCACCACAACTGAATCAAACTCAGGACCTAGGCCTCCAAGAAAGTGCATCAAAAAATCATCTTCAGTAATTCCACTACCAGCTGAAGCAAGATTATCAGCTATTGCTCTCATCTTAGTGTAATACTCCATGATTGACAGTGAATCCTTTTTAACAGAGTTCAATTGCATGCGGAGTTGTAAAACCCTAGCTCTTGATTGAGAGCCAAAATGTCGATCTAGTGCTATCCATAAATCAAAGGAAGTTTCACAATTAAGCACAAGATGCAGTATACCTTCACTTATAGTCGTCATCAGCCACCCTAGGAGTAGTTGATCTTGCTTCCTCCACCTGAGATACTCAGGATTCTCTGATCGTGATGATGAACTGGAGCCGACACTTTCAACAAATTGATCAGGCATGTGAACCGTCCTTGTGATGAAGTGATCGAGTCCATTGCCACGAATCAGAGGTAGTACTTTGGATTTCCACAGAAGAAAATTTGTTCTGTCGAGCTTGAGAGGAAGAGTTAATGAAAGAGACACACAGGCACCTGAGTTATGATTTTGTGAGTCACTGTCTGGAGTTGAAGATATGGCGTTGGCCATTGAAGCTTTGATACCAAGTTAAAGGATTGAATGTATAAAACTCTCTGGAAGAGAATGAACTTTTCTTAATAAACAGAATCAGTTGAGCAACAATTTATACTACAAGATCTGCAACAGAAATGCCAGATGGCATGACTCTATTGGAGACCAAGAAACTGAAATAAAGGTTGTTACATGGGAAGAGCTAGAACAACAGTGACTGCTAATGTCAGTCACATACTTGCTGCTTGAGACTCTCTAATACTCTAATAATGAAAATGGTTCTAAAATCATGGGTCTACTTCTTCTCCTCAAGACCATGGTGAAAAAGAAATGATTAGATTAGCTTTTGGCCCAGAAGCACTTGTCCACTCAGTGATTCTCAAAGCTAGAAAAGAGCTTGGTCTCTCTTCAAACTCACCTTTAACTCCATCTTCCCCTTCTCCTTTTCTAGCAAGGCAAAACTCTTCTTCATCTAGGCTTCTTGGAAGCAACAACAATCTTTCTTATGCTGTGACTGATCTTCCAAACCCTGATGGCTTGATTCCTCAAAATAGTACCACAATGAATTCTTTAACTTTGCCTTTCTATGGAATTGGAAATGGATCATCTGATATTATTATTGATGAATTTGAACTCCATGATGAACTTTCTTTCCTTAATGAAAGCTCTCCAAATCTTGGCAACAAAAATCAAGATATGTTCTACCCATCACAGATGGACATATTATCGTCAAGCCCACCAAATGGTACTACTGACTCCATGCTTTTCCCTTCATACTGGGGAGGAGGTTCCTCTGTTTATAGAAGAAGCTCCTCAGTGAGTGATGTTTTGGGCTCTTCTGATGATGATTTGAACTCAGAGTTTGGATGGAGTCCATGCTTGTACTTTGCTAGAGGCTACTGCAAGAATGGAAGCAGCTGCAGATTTGTTCATGGTTTGGTTGGTTCACCAACTAAGATTGAGTCAATTGACCAGTGCTATGAGCTTCTTAGATTTAAATCTGCTGCTGCTCAAGTTCACCAACAAAGATTAGCTTCTCATCTAATGGGTTCATCTTCTTTCCCTTACTTTCCAAAAAGCATGAACTTGTCTGTTCAGCAGCAACAGAATGACACTCAAAGGTATTTAATTATTCTGTATTGGCGATTCAAACCTCTGATAATTTATGTCAAGTTTTTTTTATAATGAAAAATGCTATAGGGCTGCTGGTGCTGCTGCTATGATGCTGAATGAGGATATGCACAAATTTGGCCGATCTAGACTTGAAAGAAACGATTTTTCGATGAATGGCAATGCCGGAATATTGAATCCAGCCTCTAGACAAATCTTCTTGACTTTCCCAGCTGATAGCACTTTCAGAGAAGAAGATGTTTCAAATTACTTCAGGTTTCTTGATAATTCTATACAAGTTAATATCTTAGTTTGTTTTAGTATGTTTTGTTGCTTAATTGTTGTTATTTTTGAAGTATTTATGGGCCTGTGCAAGATGTGAGGATTCCATATCAGCAGAAGAGGATGTTTGGGTTTGTTACTTTTCTTTATCCAGAAACTGTGAAGATCATTTTAGCCAAAGGGAATCCTCATTTTGTTTGTGATGCAAGAGTGCTTGTTAAGCCTTACAAGGAGAAAGGAAAAGTTCCTGACAAATGCAGGCACTCTGCTCTCTCTCTCTCTCTCTCTCTTTCAATCTCTATTCCTTTCATATTCTCTTTGAATTGTTCAAGATTCTCTCAAAATTTTATGAAAGAAGATACTTGTTTGTTATGTTTTTACAGGAAGCAACAGCAGCAAGTTGAAAGAGGAGAGTTTTCTCCATGTGGTACCCCAACTGGTGTTGATTCAAAAGACCCTTTTGATATTCAGGTTGGTAATGAAAGTAACCTACAAGCAATAGCGACAAACAATCTCTATACCCAAGAGGGGGGGTGAATTGGGTTATCGCTATAAATGCGGAATTATAAAATCTTTGCCGATTTTAAGCTCTTATTACCAAGTGGGAGTTTTAGGCAATTTACTCTATTCCAATTAATAGCCTATATGCAAGTTTCTAATCAATATTATAAATTTAATCAAACTTGCAAATAAGTAAAAGTTAAGGGAAAGAGAAATACGACACCGCGATTTATAGTGGTTTGGCCAAACGTGCCTACGTCCACTCCCTCAAGCCTCGTTTGAAGATTTCCACTAAAATCGAGTTTTCCGTGATTCACTCGTAACCAAGAGTTTTCCGCCAAGGCGCACTCCGAACCCGTTTACAACTTTGAGTTTTGTTCGTAGGTGCACTCACAACCTTTACAATTTACCCAAACAATGGGATTTCACAAACCACAAGTGTTTTGATAAGAAAGAATTAAAACACACTTGGGCACTCACAAATAATAAGAAGATTGTGTGAGAGCAAACCCAAGTGATCTAAGCTCACTAAATAATATGGAGGATGTGTGTGTGAGCTTGGATGAGTGTTTATGAATATGAAGGTGTATATCACTCTTTGTTTGCCTTAGAGAATGTATATGAAGGTTTTCAAGATCTCTAATCTAAAGCAAAGGAGTTGGGGTTCTATTTATAACAAAATGCAAAGCTTTCCCCAACTTACAGCGAGACCGGCGAGCAAACCGGCGAGGAGACCGGCATGCCGGTCTAGGGTTTAATATCTCCCAACAGCTATATAACGTTCGAAAAACTAGCCGTTAGACCGGCGAGCAAACCGGTATGGAAATCGGCGAGTACCAGCCCGGTTCCAGAGAGCAGGATTTTCTTGCCAATACCGGCATGTAGACCGGCGAGGTAACCGACACGGTATAGCCCGGTTCCAGTAGGCATGCAAAACAGGGGAAGGTCGGTTTAATGACCGGTAAGGGACCGGTAAGGTCCATGCCGGTTCCAGAGAGCTTCCCTAAATACTAAAATGCAGATTTGAAGGTTTTAATGCATTTTGTATATGCCCCTAATGCATCTAAGTGAATGTGCATGATCCCTATGAGCTTAGACACTTGAATATTACATTTCACATTACAAATTAAATCATAAGCTAAGACTTAGCAATATAATCTTCATTTTGCCGCAAGTCTTCACATTCTCGCTCTTCACCTCATATGCTTCGACACTTTTTGTATTGCTTCGTGATTGTACGTCGAAGTCGTCAATTTGCGTTGACGTCATCAAAATCCATTAAGCGATCAAGTCGCCAACAGGTAAGAGTTAAGAAACCAAAACAAAAAGGATTTCCTTTTCATTTTAGTGCATTATGAACTGAATTTTCGTTAATTTCTGGCTTTTGTTAGTCTTACGATAGGGGTAAAAATGTTTTACAATAACACACAAGACATGTTGTGGAGGAGGAAAATGGAGGAGCAAGCTGATTTGCAGCAAGCCCTTGAACTTCAAAGTAGAAGATTAATGGCTCTCTCTACCGGCAGCCCAATTCCTTCACCAACTCACTCTCCCAATATTTTCCAGCAAAATCACATCTTCCCTCCACTTCACAGTAGCACAACAGAATCTCTTCAAGGTGCTAATCTTCATTTGTTTAATTTTTTGTGTCTTAATATTAATTTAGAACAAATTAAAGTGATTGAGAATTGCATTTAATTTGTTACAGAGAATAGTTCAGGCCCTTTATCAGACATTTCTGTTTCTGCTTCTGCGGAGAATCATGCTGCAAATGGAAAGGATTCCATCAGCTGTGAAGAGATCATGAATGGCAATGGAAACAAGAGCACTCATAAAGGAAATAAAGATGTGCTAGAAAGGTAAGAATTTATAGCTTTTAAATCACATCTGCAAATCTTGTTATTTAGATCTAGGCTTTTAACTTTGTATTTAAGTTGGTGTGATTATTTTGTATGAACTGAATCTTTTGCAGCTTGGAGCACAATCTCACTGATAGCCCATTTGCATCTCCTACCAAAGGCAATGGAGAATACTTTTCAACTTTCTCAAATGATGCTAGTGGGAATGAAGAAGATTCTGCTAATGATAATTTGGTTTCTGCTAATGCTTCAATTGTTGTGAATAAACACACAATAATAGAGGTGAATTGAGAGAAAACTCTTCTTTTATATATACCCACAAAAGAATTACAAAGCTTATAATCCAAGCTTTACAAAAAACTCTCAAACACTTTACTCTCTATCTTTCCTCACACGTTTGGGATGATGATAACAATGGAAGGGCTCCCTTTTTATAGTGCCCAAACCGCGTGAACAGTGCCACGCGGTTTGGCACACTTGGTTACAGCTTGCTCATGAGCACAGCTTGCTCATGAGCTGTTGATTGAAAGTGCATGCAATTATTTGCATGCACTTTCGGTGCTTGTGACCAACAGCTGGTCACAACACCAACAATCTCCCCCTCGGTGAAGATTTCTCCAAAATCTGAGCCGATCATCAATCATCCAAATCCGGATCCTCCAAAGGATCCTCCCCTGGCTGCATCTGTATGACTGCCTACGTACCCTGAGAAGGGATCAAGCCAATCGTAGTTCTCTGAATCTCTCCACTCTGACTATGTGGAGAGTTTTGTCATCCCGGCTATGGCACGACAGATTGCAAGCTTCTCCTTCGGTAAAACCTTCGTGAACATATCGGCACCGTTGTCGTCGGTGTGAATTTTCCTGAGTTCTAACAGCCTTGAGCTCAGGACGTCCCGTATCCAGTGATACCTCACATCGATATTTTTGACCTCGAATGAAAGGTGGAATTTTTACCGAGATAGATAGCGCTCTGGCTATCGCAGTACAAAATGTACTTCTCCTGCTTGAAACCCAATTCCTGGACGAATGTCTTCATCCACAGCAATTCCTTGCAAGCTTCTGTCGCTGCAATGAATTCTGCCTCTGTTGTAGAAAGTGCAACACATCTCTGCAACCTAGACTGCCATGCCACAGCTCCTCCTGAGAGAGTAATCAGATACCCCGAAGTAGACTTTCGGGTATCCACATCTCCTGCCATATCTGAATCGGTGTAGCCCATCAACACTGGCTTGTCGCTGCTTCCAAAACATAACCTCATTTTGGATGTGCCTCGTAGATACCGCATAATCCATTTGACAGCATTCCAGTGTTCCCGTCCTGGGTTTGACATAAACCGGCTGACCAATCCAACTGCGTGTGCTAAGTCTGGCCTCGTGCACACCATGGCATACATAAGACTTCCCACTGCTGAGGTGTATGGAACCTGTTTCATTTCCTCCTTCTCTGACTCAGTAGAGGGACTCTGTCTCGTACTCAATCTAAAGTGGGTAGCAAGAGGAGTGCTAACCGCTTTAGCCTTGTCCATCTGGAATCTCTGAAGTACCTTCTCGATGTACTCCTCCTGTGACAAGTATAATCTCCTGGCTTTCCGATCACGACCGATCCTGATGCCAAGAATCTGTTTAGCTGGCCCCAAGTCTTTCATCTCAAAAGACTTACTCAGTTGCTGCTTCAAATTATCAATCCTCGATTGATTCCTGCCAACTATCAACATATCATCTACATATAACAGTAAGATGATAAAATCATCATCAGAAAACTTCTGAACGAAACACAATGGTCTGAAGTAGTCTTCTTGTATCCCTGCTCCCCCATAACTGACTCAAACTTCACGTACCACTGTCTCGGTGCCTGTTTCAAACCGTAGAGGCTTTTCCTGAGTCTGCACACAAAGTCCTCTTTCCCGCTGACTCTGAAGTCCTCTGGTTGCTCCATATAAATTTCTTCTTCCAGATCCCCGTGAAGAAATGCGGTCTTGACATCCATCTGCTCAACTTCCAGGTCGAGGCTTGCTGCTAAGCTGAGTACCACTCTGATGGATGACATCTTCACAACTGGAGAGAAGATTTCATCGAAGTCAATGCCTTTCCTCTGATTGAATCCCTTGACAACTAGTCTGGCTTTGTACCGAGGTTGTGAAGTGTGCTCCTGTTGCTTCACCCTGTACACCCATTTGTTCTTCAAAGCCCGTTTGCCTCTTGGCAATTTCACCAACTCAAAAGTGTGATTGTCATGCAAAGATTTCATCTCATCTTGCATGGCTTCCTCCCACTTTTCTCTGTCCTCTGTTTCCACAGCCTCCTGGTAGCTCTCGGGTTCTCCCCCGTCAGTAAGCAGCACATACTCATATGCAGAGTATTTGGTTGAAGGTCGCCTGTCTCTGTCAGACCTTCTCTGTGGAACTGTTGGTGGAACTTCTGGTACTGGTGGTTGATCATGATCATCATCTCTGGGAGCTTCATCACCTGTACCCTCATGTCTGGGAACCTCATCTTCAACTCGTACTGGCACCGGTGTGTATGAGGTTCTGGATTCACATTTCTGTATTGCTGGGGCATTGTCTTCAATTCCTTCCGGATATCTTCTATGGTCTGGTCTTCAACAAAGACAACATCTCGGCTTCTGACAATCTTATTCTCCACGGGATCATAGAGTTTGTAGCCGAAATCATCCTGACCATAGCCAATAAAGACACACTGTCGCGTCTTTGCATCAAGCTTGGATCTCTCGTCCTTTGGGATGTGTACATAAGCTTTGCACCCAAAGACATGTAAGTGCTCGTATGACACTTCTTTACCTGTCCAAGCTTGGTTAGGAACATTACCTTTCAGTGCGACCGCTGGGGACATGTTCAAAACATGAACTGCTGTGATGAGTGCCTCCCCCCAGAATGTCTTCGGCAGCTTGGCTTGTGACAGCAAGCTTCTGATCCTCTCGCACAAGGTTCTGTTCATCCTCTCAGCTAGGCCATTCAGCTGAGGTGTCTTCGGAGGTGTCGTTTGATGTCTGATTCCTTGCGTCTTGCAGTACTGATCAAACGGACCTCTGTATTCTCCACCGTTATCTGTTCTGATGCACTTCAGTTTCTTGCCGGTTTCTCTCTCCACCAAAGCATGAAACTCCTTGAACACTCCCAGCACTTGATCTTTTCTCTTCAAGGTGTATGCCCAGATCTTCCTTGAATGATCATCAATAAATGTCACAAAATACAGTGACCCTCCGAGTGTTCGTACCTGCATCGGACCACATACATCTGAATGTATGAGATCTAGTACCTCCGGTTTCCGTTGAGGCGGGGAGCTCTGGAAGGATACTCTGTTCTGCTTTCCAGCCATGCAGTGTTCACACTTCCGTAAGTGTGAGTTCTTCAATTCCGGAAGAACATTCCGCCTGCGCAGTATCTCCATCCCTGTTTGGCTCATGTGACCAAGCTTTTTGTGCCATAGCTCGGCTGCCTCATTACTATTAACTGTATTTATGCTACTATTTGAAAGCTTAGCATGCATCAAATACAGAGTTGAATCTTTCTTACCTCGTGCCACGACCATTGACCCTTTAGTGAGCTTCCAGCATCCATCACTAAAGGTGCTACAGAAACCTTCATCATCCAGCTTGCCTGTTGAGATCAGGTTTAACCGGATATCTGGGATGTGCTTGACTCCCTTCAACACTAGCCTTGTCCCGTTCTCTGTTTCAAGGCAGATGTCTCCAATACCGACGGCTTTGGACTGTCCGTCATTCCCCATCCTTACAGCACCGTAATCCCCTGGTGTGTAAGATGAAAAGAAGTCTCTGCGAGATGTGGCGTGTATGGATGCGCCACTATCTATCACCCAACTGGTCTCGTGGCTGGCAAGATTCACAACAGCTTCTTCATACATTATGCAGAAGTCTTTGGAGGTTTTCTCGGTGGTTGTAGCAACTCTTTCTTGATTAGAGTCACCATCTCTCCTGGACTGCTCGTTCTTCAGTTTGTAGCAATCCCGCTTCATATGGCCTTTCTTCTTACAGTGATAGCACTCAATATCCCTCGTTCTTGATTTCCCTCGGTTCTTGTCTGATTTCCCTGGGCCTCGGCTTTTACTCCTCCCCCTTCTGGTGTTCTTTTCTGTCACTAGAGCTTCTGAGGTTGAGGCTGATGCTGACTCCTGCATTCTCGTCCTCTTTTCTTCCTCGAAGATCCTGGTCTTTGCCATCTCCATAGTGACTTTCCCATCTGCGGCTGAATTGATCACCGTAGACCTGAACGTTTCCCAAGATTCTGGTAACGTATTAAGGAGTATTAAACCATTTACCTCATCTCCGAAGTCTATGCCCAATCCAGACAATTCCTTCATGGTTCCGAGGAAGTCATTGATATGATCTGCCACAGCTGTACCTTCCTGGTATTTCAACCCCATCATCTTCTTGATGTAGTACAGCTTGTTGTTGCCAGTCTTTGCTCGGAAAAGCTCCTCCAGCTTTCCCCATAAGGTACGTGCATTTGCATCTTCACTGACATGGTTGACGATACTATCGTCGATCCACTGACGAATAGTACTGCATGTTTTCTGGTGAAGATTAGCCCACTTTCCATCGGTCATTCCTTCTGGTTTCTCCTCCAGAAATACCGGTCCATCATAGTCCTTCACATACAGAAGGTCTTTCATCCTTCCTCTCCATGTGAAATAGTTTGTACTGGTTAACAAAATCATTTTTCCGTTGCTCCCCTCCATCATAAAAAATTCTAAGCAGAATTTCAAAAAACGGACCTCACCGTTGCGTCCGGAATGGTCGAAAATGGTGGAAATGACACTTCGTTTGTCAAAATCCGACACAGGGACCAAATAGCAAATTCCAGAAATTACAGGGGTTAAAGTGCAATTTCCGAAAGTTCAGGGGCCAAAGTGCAATTACGAAAAAGTTCAGGGACTATATTGCAATTTACAAAAAGTTCAGGGACTAAATTGTAAATATCTGAAAGTATAGGGGCTAAACTGTAATTTTTAGAAAGTTCAGGGACCTATCTGAAATTTACCAGGCACCGCTGACGTGGCAGCTGACTGGGCTGCTGACTGTACGCGACGTGGCGCTGACTGGGCGCTGACTGTGCGCTGACGTGGCGGATGACTGGGCTCTTGACTGTGCGCTGACGTGGCGCTGACTGTGTGCTGACTGTGCGCTGACTGGGCGCTGACTGGGCGACACGTGGCGCTGACGTGGTCGTCTTCTACCTTCAGACGGCGCGTGCGGCGCGTGACTGCGCGTGACGCGCGTGATGAAGCTTCTGCCTGGCGCGTGTGGCGCGTGCGGGTTACTCAGACCTCCGTTCGATCGCCGGAAAATGTCACCGAGCTCGTCTCGCCGTGAAAAGTCCGATGATATGCTCAAAATCGATTTTCGACAACTTTCGTCGGAATCGACTTTCCGAACCGAAACTTCGTTTCTGAATTTCGGGATCCCTCCGTGGAACCGTAGCTCTGATACCACTTGTTGTGAATAAACACACAATAATAGAGGTGAATTGAGAGAAAACTCTTCTTTTATATATACCCACAAAAGAATTACAAAGCTTATAATCCAAGCTTTACAAAAAACTCTCAAACACTTTACTCTCTATCTTTCCTCACACGTTTGGGATGATGATAACAATGGAAGGGCTCCCTTTTTATAGTGCCCAAACCGCGTGAACAGTGCCACGCGGTTTGGCACACTTGGTACAGCTTGCTCATGAGCACAGCTTGCTCATGAGCTGTTGATTGAAAGTGCATGCAATTATTTGCATGCACTTTCGGTGCTTGTGACCAACAGCTGGTCACAACACCAACATCAATAGACATGGAATCTTTCAAATCTTTCAACTGTCAAATGCCTGGGTAAAAAGCAAAACTAAATAATGTCACATTGTTGCTTCATGTATCATCTCAAACCCATGTGGCTGAAAAATTAGATTCCCTTTTGCATACAGGTTTTCATCTGGGCATGGAGCTATAGGCATGTACACGGGCACCAGTGGACCAACTTGCCCGGTGGGAAATT
>SKCR01001786.1:0-28065 GCA_019454045.1 Zanthoxylum bungeanum | reverse complement strand
TGTATGATTAGAATTGGCATGATTATTTTAGGGTGCAAGCATCTAGAGACTTTCTAAGGAAATAGAGAGTGTATTGCTTATCCCTTAGCTAAGTAATTATTCCGTGATGAACTTAGAGATGTATTACCTTTAAGGCTAATAGATATAAATCACTTGTTTATAATAAAAGACATTATAAAAGATACAAGTGGGGTGGGACCAAGGCGTTAATAAAACTTTCCAAACTAAAGTTAATTTAACCAAAGGTATTACTAGAGTTAGATAATGATTTGGTGTCTTCCTTCACTCACTACCTTTTATAGCCAAAAGGAAAAGCTGTGAAGACATCTAGATAATCATTTACTCAAAGCTTACCTTAAAGCATATTTAAAGTGTTGGACTAATTTGGAGGATCTATTGTTTATTCCTGTCACCAAGGCAATAAGAGCCTAAGAGGTAAGGGTATTTAAGAGAGTTCGCTCCACCCTCCCTCTGGGGAATTTTCAATGGAGGAATCCATTTGACAGTTATTCACTTAAACTTGCTAAAATCCTCAATAATAATTTAAGTTTAAAATTTGCCTCCCATTGTAAAGTATAGACCCAAAGGGCTTAAACCGTATTGGCAGGACTAGGCTTTACCAGACTGACCAATACCAATTTGTCCCTAAATCGTACTATTGACAATGGTTTGACTTTTCTGAGTCATAAGACGCATCGACCCTTAGGCGTGGTCTTATAACTTAGTGGAAAAGATTGGGTGTCCACAAGGACTAGCATAAGCTATGGTGTAGGCACTGCATTTTTACATGTAAGTCTCGATGATGAGTCTCATATGGAGACACTACCTCTTAAATTTTGGAAGTTGCGGGAAACGGACGTCAGGGAAGAGTCAGGAATTGACATCTTATTAGATTTAATTCGCTTGTTTAGCTTCGGGTTTGCTTGTTGGACCTTTGTTTTAAAATACATCCCTAGCCCAAAACCAAAGCCACACGCCCACCTAGCCCAAACCCATCAAATCACATCCAATAATAATTAAAACATTTAAAACACATGTCAAAAATTAAATAAAATCAAATTAAATTAAATCAAATCTAATTTCATTCCAAAATTAAATAATTCACCTTCCTAATTACCAAAGATCTAAATTCAATTAAATAATTCACTCACCAAATTTAAATATATTCCCCCACCAAAATACAATTATTTTTTCCCATTTTTAAACTAATTAAATACATCCATAATCTAATTGATTTGTTTCCTTTTCAAAACCCATGCATAACCCTAATACATCACTATAAAAATAACACAAAACCCTAAACTCCCTTGGCTCTCCACTCTCACGAAAAACACAAACAAAAGAAAGAAGCCTTAACCTTCTCTCTTCTTCCCCTCTCACCTCTCTCCTCTCGGCATCCACAATAAAAAAACCCTAGGATATCTCCCTCCTTCTCCCAACATCATACTCGGCCAAACAAAGTAACAAGCAGCGAATAAGCCCCTCACTCCCTCGCACTTCACACGACCACCACCATGCCGTAACAAATCCCTCGTCCATGCAATAAACAGCAAAAAACCCTAGCTTCTCACGTCAAAACCCCATGTAGCCAATAGTCTACAAAAACCCTCAACAAACCACACTCAAAGCCAAACCCTAAACCAGTGACACCCATGCTTGACACATACACAAGCCCTCCTTCTCACACTGCCACACAATTGGCCGAACAAACCAAATCAACAAAACTAGCCACTCTCTCCACAGCTTCATGCACATGCCGTAACCATACACCATTCACCAGCCTTTAATTTCTTCACGCACAAACAGCCCATGCCTTCATTCAAAAAAACACACAAACCTAACAACCACCTAACGATACAACGCCGAACACTACAAACAAATTAAACCCACCACCGACACACAGAAACAAACAAGAACAGCCTTCAACCGACAATAATCCAAAACAAGACCGCGAACCAAAACACCACCACAACGCACACACACGTCACTTATCAAGACACACACACGCCCCTCACGAAACAACACACACTTAACGCATCTGGCAGACCACGCACTGCCCACTCACGCCACACTCCCCTTTGCCCCTTTGACCCCACACCGACTCATACATATAAACCATGCACTCCCCACACTGATTAGGACCCTCACACACTACCACGAACATACACAGACTGCCTTGAAAATAGCCCTCCAAACTGCCGACAAATAAGCCCAAAACAGTGAGCAATAACCCCTGAAAACAGTGAGTAAAACCAATGAAAGTAGTCCCAAAAATAACCCTAAAACAGCAGCAAAACGGAGTAAAAACAGCAGCCCAAACAGTGAAACAGTGAAAGGAAATGTTGAACCAGTGAACCAGAGGAATTGAGGAGCATCAACCCTTCCGACAACCGCATACCACACTTCCGATAGACGACTAAATAGGTTAAACCTGAGGGCACCCTTCTTCATTTATTTTCGTTTATTTCTTTCCTTTTGTTAATATTTCTTTGCATGAGTATCGTTGATTAATGAATGCTATGGCTATTGGATGAATGGAAAATGTGTCGTCTCTTGTGATATATCGGATGGAAACCCGGACGTAAACTCCGTAGCCGAATCTGAATGGACGGTAGTGCGGTCTGTACTTGGGAAACAACTCCACGTACCACTTGAACAAACGGCACACATTTCGCTTTATTTTATCTTGTTAGTCTATTATTCGCATTTCACATTCCGCCATTTACTTTCCGTACGTTATTTGTCTGTGTATTGATGATATAGTGCGCATGGGAAAATTAAGTTGGATGAAAGGTCCTCCGTTTTGAGGGATGAAAAGCCTAAGGGCTACATTTGCCACGACGTTTTGTCGCGCTGGACGAAGTATGTTTGATTGAATGTGAGATATGTTTAATCGGACATACGAAGTTCCACATTATTGTCTCATTCATTTTTATGTATGTTTATATAATGCGCATGGGCTAACTAGGATGGATTAAAGGTCCTCTATTCGAGGGAAATGTCTGAAGGCTACCTTTACCACGATGTTTTGCCGCGCCTTTTATTATGTCATTTACCATTTGCATATCATTGCTTTATTTACGCATGCATTGCATTCTAGTGCGCATGGGCTAACTAGGGTGGATTAAAGGTCCTCTATTCGAGGGAAATGCCTAAAGGCTACCTTTACCATGATGTTTTGCCGCGTCGGACGAGGTACACTCGATTGAACGTGAAATGTGTTCAATCGGGCATACAAGGTCCCATATTATTTATTTGTTTATTCATGTATTGATAATTTAATGCGCATGGGCTAACTAGGGTGGATTAAAGGTCCTCTATTCGAGGGAAATGCCTAAAGGCTACCTTTACCATGATGTTTTACCGCGCCGGACGAAGTGCACTCGATTGAATGTGAAATGTGTTCAATCGGGCACACGAGGTCCTACATTGTGTATTTGTTTATCCATGCTTGTATTTGTGTTGTTTCAGATGCCATTTTGGTAATCTCGTTCGAACGCATTTCCAAACGCTACACGAACGTATGCATTCTGTCTCATTCCGTTCGAACGCGTTTACGAACGCTACCCGAACGTGCATGTGTTTTGTTTTATCATGCATCAGGTCTTATCCCGTTCGAACGCATTCTCGAACGTTATACGAACGCGAACATTCTATTTACCGTTCGAACGCGTTTTCAAACGCTACACGAATGCAGTGAACATATTTCTTTTCATCATATTTCATGCATGTTCGCTTCTTTGGTGATTTCCTTTGCATTACATAATTAATCATATCATTTCATTATTGACACTTTTACTGTTATCATTTATTTATATTCCCGAATTTATCTACTTAATGTGTTTGTGAGATTATGTGCTTGCCTTTATTTCACATACCCTTATGCATGCAAAATTAGATATAGGTTATTTGAAAACCTAGATATGAGCCATTTTTTATGCACGCAAACTCGGATATACGTTATATGCAAACTTAGATATGAGCTTCATTTTTATGCATGTGAACTTAGAAATAGAATACTCTTGGAGATATATGTTGCGTAGATCCGATTAAATTATTGCACAAATGATTTCATTACAAGTGGCATAAGTACGGGACCATTCCGAACCCAACGGTTTGAGGTCTTCCCTTGCGAGGGGTGAGTGCAGCCTTAAATCATTTTCCCGGTTCACACCGGGTGGCGACTCCATTTTTATTTCTCCGGTGTAGTCCCTCGTGGGCTACTCCGTACTGCCAACCGGGTCGCGATCCCGGAATAGCATTGCCGATTTCTATGTCCTACAGTCTGGCAACTCCACTGGGATAGAGAATCGGCCTCGAAATAATGTCTTGTAATGATTGTGATTTGTGATTTAGTTAACCGTGTCTACCGTGGGTTGAAGGGGTTTAGTCAAAGGCATTATTAAAGCTAGGTGATGGTTTTGTGTCTTCCTTCATTCACTACCTTTCTATAAGGAAAAGCTGTGAAGGCACCTAGATAATCATTATCCGTAGCTCACCGTGACAGACTAATTTGGAGGACTTGTTGTTTATTCCTGTCACCAAGGCGATAAGAGCCTAAGAGGCTTGGGTATTTAAGAGAGTTCGCTCCACCCTCCCTCTGGGGAATCTACAATAAGAAATCCATTTGACAGTTAGTCACACACTATAACTCGTTGGCACGTACCTTAAGGTATAAAAAAGGTATGCTCACTTGGTCGCTCGAACCCTTGAATGGGGAGTCCTAGTTGTGGGCAATCCTTCGTCAGCGAGAGCCTTTGTCCACACTCCCGTAAACCCACATGTGAATCGTGGTTATATGACAGTAGAAATTACTTCTTTATGTTTATGGTTAGGACCATCATCATTTGGATTCGGTTGGACTTCTTGTCAAGAGATATGAACTTGTTGGGCCATTTAAACTGGGACGAGTTCGTGTCATTTGACAATCGAGCCAAAAGCTTCTAAAATGCCGATGTGCCATTTTGTGTATGGGCCTCTTATCATTTGAAGTTGTTTAGCCATGTTATCGCAAAAGTGTAAACCTGTCGGGCCTTTTCAACTGGGACAAGTTTGCACCTCGCAATAGTATGATTGAATGCTTTAAAATGATAATGGGCCGACTTATACATTCCATGCATCACACACATTTCATGCATACACGCATCATGTTAACCCTTGTGTCTTAAAATCCATCATAGATATCTGTTGGGTTAGGGATAAAAGAAGACTCGTCAAGAAGAGTTTAGCAAACCTGGATGTCGGGAAAAAAGGAAAACCGAGAATTAGAAAATTTTACGGCAAGGATAAAAAGACCATTGGGGGGGCGTAAAAAAAAGAGAGAAAAAAAAAAGAAAAATTGTTTGTTTTTAGTCCATAATAGTTAGGCATAAGTCCGGTGATGACATTATTTGCTTTGGGGTGAAACCTTAGAAATGATAAGTGCGAGATGTACTCTCGTCCGATATTTTGAGTAGTTGATCTCGGCTAGACTCACGAGCACTTAATTACGGGATCTTAGCAGTGGAAGCCTGAGTAGTCGGCAAGATGACTAGTTGAAGAGATGGCGGATCAGTGAATGACTGTTTGCCGGGATGTCCTGGTTTACTTATGCTACGATATATGATATGGTTTGAAACGAAGAAAAGTCTCTAAAAAGAAAAAAGAAAAAATAGACCACCTATAACCGATAAGCGTGAAGCTACCCATGGGCGAGTATTAGGACCACCATGAGGAGAAATGCTACCTTAAAGGGTAGGTGTGTCGGAAAAAGAGAAAGAAAGAAAAAAAAAGAAAAAAAAAGAAAAAAAAAAGAAAAAAAAAGAAAGAGACGAAAGAAAGAAAGAAGAAAACCATATCATGTTGAGTACGAAGAAGTAATCACAAAGTATGATCAAGACATCTCGGTTGGTTAGACCCACTGATCCAATTCTCCAAGACAAAATCATGAGTTGGCTTAATTAAGGATTAAGCTGCGACAGAGCCTTGGCACACACAGACTAGGAGTCTAGTTCAGATCACTCATTCAGACGATCGGATCTGAGTGTATTAAGTACTTTGAAGGTTCTCTGGTTTCGACGTGAAGCATCCGTTGAGGACGAAAATATGTTTAGCTACCAGGATTATCTCGTGGGAGGCAGTACAGTATGAACCATCACATCAGTATCAGTCTGGGGGTGAGGTCCACATCAGTACCAGTTTAGGGCGAGGCCCACATCAATATCAGTCTGGGGCGAGGCCCACATCAGTATCAGTTTGGGGGCGAGGCCCACATCAGTATCAGTCTGGGGCGAGGCCCACATCAGTATCGGTTTGGGGGCGAGGCCCGCATCAGTATTAGTCTGAGGGCGTGGCCCACATCGGTATCAGTCTGGGGGCTAGGCCTACATCAGTATCAGTCTGGGTGAGGCCCACATCAGTATCAGTTTGGGGGCGAGGCCCGCATCAGTATCAGTCTGGGGCGAGGCCCACATCAGTATCAGTTTGGGGGCGAGGCCCACATCAGTATCAGTTTCGGGATGAGTCCCAGGGTTGAGGTCCACATCAGCATCGGTATCAGGTTTGGAGATGAGTCTCAGGGTCGAGGCCCCAATCATCAGTAGTTTTGGAACGTCACATCACATGATCTACTTTGACCTAGTGCAAGAAGCGAAGAATAGAAAGCTAAGCCAAGACTGGGGGCAACCAGTTAACCACCCCACGAATAAGGGATTTATCGAGAACTTGAGCAATGAGACTAAAGGAAACTGAGCAATCACCAAGAGAGAATCGACATAAAGGAACTACGAGCAGGCCCAAGGGGCGACCAAAGACTTTTGTAGGCAAATGGCACCAAGGAGCACAAGGAAGGCCTAACCCATCGGAACAGGAAACATATCCATGCATACATGCATACATATCACATACATACAATTTTGTTTTGTATTCGCAGGTTTGTAGCGGCAAATACCATCTCATCAAGTAACGGTTCAAAAATGGGCCACCTCTCATCAAGTAACGGTTCCAAAATGGGCCACCTCTCATCAAGTAACGATTCAAAAATAAGCCACATTCTCACACAGCATAGTTCGGAAATGGACCACTCCCACATCAGACGCCGAAAATGGCGCTCCAAAATGGAGCACAGTTCGAAAAGGGACAACATTAGATGCCGAAAATGGCGCTCCAAAATGGAGCACACACAACAGATGCCGAAAATGGCACTCCAAAATGGAGCACACACGACAGATGCCGAAAATGGCGCTCCAAAATGGAGCACACACGACAGATGCCGAAAATGGCGCTCCAAAATGTAGCACACACGACAGATGCCGAAAATGGCGCTCCAAAATGGAGCACACACAACAAGATGATGAAAATGGCACTCCAAAATGGAGCACACACAACAGATGCCGAAAATGGCACTCCAAAAATGGAGCACAATTCGAAAATGGACTACCAGATCAACTCTATTCGAAGCAGCAGGCAAGTCAGGTGGCAGCTGGCGAGCCAGGTAAGTAAAAATGCATTGCATAACTTTGATAGGATTGTCATTGTCACACACTGAACAAGTCCCATCAAAGTTGGGGCGACTGTAGGAACTGCATTTTTGCATGTAAGTCCCGATGATGAGTCTCATATGGAGACATTACCTCTTTAAATTGTGGAAGTCGCGGGAAACGGACGTCGGAAGGGAAGAGTTAGGAATTGACATCTTATTGGATTTAATTCGCTTGTTTAGCTTTGGGTTTGCTTGTTGGACCTCTGTTTTAAAACACATCCCTAGCCCAAAACCAAAGCCAAACGCCCACCTAGCCCAAGCCCATTAAATCACATCTAATAATAATTAAAACATTTAAAACACATGTCAAAAATTAAATTAAATCAAATTAAATTAAATCATATCAAATTTCATTCCAAAATTAAATAATTCACCTTCCTAATTACCAAAGATCTAAATTTAATTAAATAATTCACTCACCAAATTTAAATATATTCCCCCACCAAAATACAATTATTCTTTCCCTTTTTAAAACTAATTAAATCCATCCCAAATCTAATTGATTTGTTTCCTTTTCAAAACCCATGCATAACCCTAATACATCACTATAAAAATAACACAAAACCCTAAACTCACCCTAATACATCACTATAAAAATAACACAAAACCCTAAACTCCCTTGGCTCTCCACTCTCACGAAAAACACAAACAAAAGAAAGAAGCCCTAACCTTCTCTCTTCTTCCCCTCTCACCTCCCTCCTCTCGGCATCCACAATAAAAAAAACCCTAGGATATCTCTCTCCTTCTCCCAACTTCATACTCGGCCAAACAAAGAAACAAGCAGCGAATAAGCCCCTCACTCCCTCTCACTTCACACGACCACCACCATGCCGTAACAAATCCCTCGTCCATGCAATAAACAAGCAAAAAACCCTAGCTTCTCACGTCAAAACCCCATGTAGCCAATAGTCCACCAAAACCCTCAACAAACCACACTCAAAGCCAAACCATAAATCCGTGACACCCATGCTTGACACATACACACAGCCCTCCTTCTCACACTGCCACACAATCGGCCGAACAAACGAAATCAACAAAACCAGCCACTCTCTCCATAGTTTCATGCACATGCCGTAACCATACACCATTCACCAGCCTTCAATTTCTTCACACACAAACAGCCCCTGCCTTCATTCATAAAACGCACAAACCTAACAACCCCCTCACGATACAATACCATACACTACAAACAAATTAAACCCACCACCGACACACACAAACAAACAAAAACAGCCTTCAACTGACAATAATCCAAAACAAGACCGTGAACCAAAACACCACCACAACGCACACACACGTCACTTATCAAGACACACACTTCCTTCACGAAACAGCACACACTAAACGCACCTGGCAGACCACGCACTGCCCACTCACGCCACACTCCCCTTTGCCCCTTTGACCCCACACCGACTCATACATATAAACCATGCACTCCACACACTGATTAGGACCCTCACACACTGCCACAAACATACACAGACTACCTTGAAAATAGCCCTCCAAACTGCCGACAAACAAGCCCAAAATAGTGAGCAATAACCCCTGAAAACAGTGAGTAAAACCACTGAAAACAGTCCCCAAAGTAACCCTAAAACAATAGTAAAACGGAGTAAAAACAGCAGCCCAAACAGCGAAACAGTGAAAGGAAACATTGAACCAGTGAACCGGAGGAATTGAGGAGCATCAACCCTTCCGACAACCGCATACCACACTTCCGATAGACGACTAACGAGGTTAGACCTGATGGCACCCTTCTTCATTTATTTCCGTTTATTTCTTTCATTTTGTTAATATTTCTTTGCATGAGTATCGTTGATTAATGAATGCTATAGCTATTGGATGAATGGAAAATATGTCGTCTCTTGTGATATATCGGATGGAAACCCAGACGTAAATTCCGTAGCCGAATCTGAATGGACGGTAGTGCGGTCTATACTTGGGAAACAACTCCACGTACCACTTGAGCAAACGGTACACGTTTCACTTTATTTTATCTTGTTCGTCTATTATTCACATTTTACATTCCGCCATTTACTTTCCGTACGTTATATGTTTGTGTATTGATGATATAGTGCGCATGGGCAAATCAAGTTTGATTAAAGGTCCTCCGTTTTGAGGGATGAAAAGCCTAAGGGCTACCTTTGCCACGATGTTTTGCCGCGCCGGACGATGTATGTTTGATTGAATGTGAGATATGTTTAATCGGACATACGAAGTTCCACATTATTGTCTCATTCATTTGTATGCATGGTAATATAATGCGCATGGGCTAACTAGGGTGGATTAAAGGTCCTCTTTTCGAGGGAAATGCCTGAAGGCTACCTTTACCACGATGTTTTGCCGTGCCTTTTATTATGTCATTTACCATTTGCATATCATTGATTTATTTACGCATTTATTGCATTCTAGTGCGCATGGGCTAACTATGGTGGATTAAAGGTCCTCTATTCGAGGGAAATGCCTAAAGGCTACCTTTACCATGATGTTTTTCCGTGCCGGACGAGGTACACTCGATTGAACGTGAAATGTGTTCAATCGGCATACAAGGTCCCATATTATTTATTTGTTTATTCATGTATTGATAATTTAATGCGCATGGGCTAACTAGGGTGGATTAAAGGTCCTCTATTCGAGGGAAATGCCTAAAGGCTACCTTTACCACGATGTTTTGCCGCGCCGGATGAAGTGCACTCGATTGAATGTGAAATGTGTTCAATCGGGCACACGAGATCCTACATTGTGTATTTGTTTATCCATGCATGTGTTTGTGTCGTTTCAGATGCCATTTTGGTAATCTCTTTCGAACGCATTTCCGAACGCTACACGAACGTATGTATTCTGTCTCAGTCCGTTCGAACGCATTTACGAACGCTACCCGAACGTGCATGTGTTTTGTTTTATCATGCATCAGGTCTTATCCCGTTCGAACACGTTCTCAAACGCTATACGAACGTAAACATTCTGTTTACCGTTCGAACGCGTTTTCAAACGCTACACGAACGCACATACAGTGAACAGATTTATTTTCATCACATTTCATGCATGTTCGCTTCTTTGGTGATTTCCTTTGCATTACATAATTAATCATATCATTTCATTATTGACACTTTTACTGTTATCATTTATTTATATTCCCGCATTTATCTACTTAATGTGTTCGTGAGATTATGTGCTTGCCTTTATTTCACTTACTCCTATGCATGCAAACTTAGATATAGGTTATATGCAAACCTAGATATGAGCCTTTTTTTATGCACGGAAACTCGGATATAGGTTATATGCAAACTTAGATATGAGCTTCATTTTTATGCATGTGAACTTAGAAATAGAATACTCTCGGAAATATATATTGCGTAGATCCGATTAAATTATTGCACAAATCATTTCATTACAAGTGGCATAAGTAAGGGACCATTCCGAACCCAACGGTTTGAGGTCTTCCCTTGCGAGGGGTGAGTGCGACCTTAAATCATTTTCCCGGTTCACATCGGGTGGCGACTCCATTTTTATTTCTCCGGTGTAGTCCCCTATGGGCTACTCCGTACTCCCAACCGGGCCGCAAGCCCGGAACAGTGTCGCCGATTTCTGTGTCCTTTATATGGTATGTTTGATTGCCCAACTCAATGATCAAGGAATTGTGATATATATCATAAATTGGTTGGGAATCTACCTAATTATCGTATTTTATAACGACCAGCCCTAGTCGAAGTTATGAAATGATGATAATGGGATCCTTGCCCACAAGAAATCCATCATATTGGGGTTGATGCGATTTGCTTAAAATTTTAAAACAATTGAGTGGGAACAACTTCATAATATTAAAAGCCATGTTATTATGAACCATTAATGAAAACATATTCCTAATTTTAACATTTCTCTTAACAGGTGGGTTAAAATATTTAACAGACATTCAAATGGAAAACAGAGTATCACTTCGTTCCATCCTTGATGAGCATAAACTCAAAGGGGACAACTACAATGACTGGTTTAGAAACCTTAAAATTATTTTACGACAAGAAAATATTTTCTATATTCTTGAAAGACCATTTCCCCCTGAACCCGCAGAAGATGCTAACCAAAATACATTTGATGCTTGGAATAAATACGTCGATGATGATGAGCAAGCAGTTTGCATAATGCTTGGCTCTATGTCGGATGAACTACAGAAAGCTCACGAAGATATGAATGCTTAAACCATCATCTTTCACTTGAAGGAGTTGTATGCAACTTTCGTTCATACCGTGAGATTCCAAGTGTCATGTGCCTTATTCCAAACAAGGTATAAGGAAGAATCTGTTAGTGGAAATGTTCTTAAGATGATTGGCCACATTGAAAAATTGGCCAACCTCGGGTTCATCATGGATCATGAGATAGGTCACGATCTAATTCTTCAGTCCTTAACAAAAGACTTCTCTAACTTTATTATGCAATTTCATATGTCTGATAAAGAAGCTACTTTAGCAGAATTGCACAATCTGATAAAGCAAGCAGAAAAATACTTGAAACTGGAGCTTAAAACCTTGCCATGCTTACGGGTACGAACCTGAAGCCACAAGGCCCAAAGAAAAATAAGGGCAAGGCCAAGGCTCCATATCACCTAAAGCCCAATGGCAAGGTGGAGAAGAAAAAGGGAAAGGGGAAATGTTTCTTTTGTGGAAAGAAGGGTCATTGGAAGAAAGACTGCAGATCCTTGAAAGCCAATGAAGCTAGGGAAGCCCAAGAGGCCAAGAAGCCCAATGCTTCAGGTATGTTGTATATGATTGAACTATATTCTCAAAACTCTGAACCTTCTACTTGGGTGCTTGACACCGGTTGTGGGACTCACTTGTGTAACAATATGTAGGGCCTGAGAAACAGTAGGAGACTCCGTCATGGGGAGGTTGACTTACGCATGGGTAATGGAGCAAAACTGGCTGCATTGTGCGTGGGGACTTATTCATTAGTTTTGCCGAATAGTTTAGTTTTAGACTTAGAAGATTGTGTTTATGTACATTCTCTAGTAAAGAACATCATTTCAATTTCTTCTTTATGTAATAAAGGCTTTTCATGCCTAATAAGTTGTAATGAATGTTCTATTTATTTCAATGAAATAAAATATGGAGATGGTATTTTGAATAATGGTATCTATGTCTTACAAACTAACAAAGAATATTCAACCTCTAATATATATAATGTTAACTCGAATAATCTCAATAAATCACTTTTATGGCACAATCGTTTAGGTCATATCAATGAAACAAGATTAACTAAGCTACATAAGGATGGGTATTTAAGACCCTTCAAATATTAACCTTATGGAACTTGTGAGTCTTGTTTACTTGGTAAAATGACCAAATTACCCTTCAAAGGTAAAAGACAGCGTGCAACGGAGACATTAGAACTCATACACTATGATGTATGCGGACCAATGTCAGTCACCGCTAGAGATGGATTCTTCTATTTCATTACCTTTATCGATGATCACTCGCGATATGGGTATATGTACCTTATGCGATACAAATCTGAAGCCTTTGAGAAATTCAAAGTCTTCAAACCTGAAGTAGAAAACCAGCTTAATAAAAGTATTAAGTCACTAAGGTCTGACCGAGGTGGTGAATACTTAAGCGACGAATTTCAAGATTACTTGAGAGAAAATGGCATTGTTTCCCAGTGGACTCCTCCGGGAACTCCACAGCATAATGGGGTCTCTGAAAGCAGAAATCTGACATTATTAGATATGGTCTGATCAATGATGCCAGGCACGGATCTACCTCTTTCATTTTGGGGTCTTTCTTTAGAAACTGCAACACTACTACTAAACCAAGTTCCTTCCAAGACTGTTAGTCAAACACCATATGAGTTATGGTCTAGGAAACGTCCTAGTCTTAGTTATCTAAGAGTTTAGAGATGTAACACATATGTTAAGCTCACAAAAACTAACAAATTGGATGATAGGGTAGTTAAATGTAAGTTTGTAGGATATGCCTTGAACTCAAGAGCATACGTGTTCTACATCTTAAATGAATGAAGAACATTTGTCTCACGAAATGCTAAATTTCTAGAGAATGAATTCCTTCTCAAGAAACATAGTGGGAGTTGACTTGACCTTGATGAGGTACGAGAAGAATAAACTAACAAAGAACTAAACCCCATGCCCATCAAAAGGGCAGCGATGGAATAACCACAAGGTTATGAACTTAGAAGGTCTGGTAGGGAAAGACATGAGCCTGAAAGATATGGTTTCCATATTGATGAGGAACATGATCAGGTCATTGATAATGACGATCCCACCAGTTATGAAGAAGCAATGCGTGACATTGATTCAGTCAAGTGGCTTGAGGCCATGAAATTCGAAGAAATCCGAAATAGACTCTATGTATCATAATCAAGTCTGGGACTTGGTGGATGCACCTGAAGGGATAAAACCCATAGGCTGCAAGTGGATTTACAAGCGTAAAACTGATGTAGAAGGCAACATCCAAACCTATAAGGCTAGGTTGGTGGCGAAAGGATATAGACAAATCCAAGGAATTGACTATGACGAAACCTTCTCGCCTGTTTCAATGATAAAGTCCATTCGAATTTTACTGGCACTAGCTACACACTTTGATTATGAGATTTGGCAGATAGATGTCAAAACAGCTTTCCTTAATGGGAACCTCGTAGAGGAAGTCTATATGACACAACCTGAGGGGTTTGCATTTAAGGATGATCATAATAAAGTATGCAAGCTTAAAATATCCATTTATGGACTCAAGCAAGCCTCCAGAAGTTGGAATATACGATTTGATGAGACAATCAAAGAATTTGACTTCATAAAAAATATAGACGAGCCTTGTGTTTACAGGAAAAGTAGTGGGAGTGCTGTTGTATTTCTTGTATTATATGTCGATGACATATTAATCATCGGGAATGATATTCCCATGATGCAAGCCACCAAGCAATGGTTATCTCAGAATTTCTCCGTGAAAATATTTGGGAGAAGCAGCCTACATCCTCGGCATTAAGATCTACCGTAATAGATCTAAGAGGTTGTTAGGACTTTCTCAATCTACGTACATAGATAAAGTTTTGAAAAGATTCAAAATGGAAGATTCCAAAAGAGGTAATTTACCTACTTGTGATGGAATCAAATTATCTAAGGAGCAATGTCCACATACTCCTTCAGATAGAGAGCGTATGAGTATAATCCCCTATGCTTCAGCAATAGGATCGATCATGTACGCCATGCTATGTACAAGACCTGATGTCTCTTATGCTCTTAGCATAACGAGCAGGTATCAGGCAAATCCTGGTGAGCAACATTGGGCAGTTGTCAAAACAATCCTCAAGTATCTGAGAAGAACTAAGGATGTGTTTATGACATACGTAGATTGTTCTGAGATAAAAATCACTGGTTACTGTGATGTGAGCTTTCAGACTGATAGAGATGACAGCAGATCACAAACATGATATCTGTTTACTTTGAATGGTGATGCTGTCAGTTGGAAAAGCTCAAAGCAGTCAACTACAGCGGACTCCACCACTGAAGCCGAGTATATTGCAGCATCTGAGGCAGCTAAAGAAGCAGTCTGAATAAAGAAGTTCATCACGGAGCTGGAAGTGCTTCCCGCGATAAAGAATGGTGTCACGATATATTGTGACAACACGGGCGCCATTGCTCAATCAAAGGAACCAAGGTCCCACCAGAAATCCAAGCATGTACCCAGGCGATTTCATCTCATCAGGGAGATTGTTGAGAGAAAAGAAGTTATTATAGAGAAAATACCCACAGAAGATAATCTTGCAGATTCTCTGACTAAAGGGCTGACTCAATAAAAGCATGATAGGCACACCCGAGAGTATGGTTTCCAGATTCATAGTAGTTGGCTATAGTGCAAGTGGGAGATTTTTAAGGATATTCCCTATACCCAACTTGTGGATCGGCTATATATACATGTATTTGTAATATTTTCATTAATTAATAAAATGGCAATCTTTATTATACGTGTCTTACATAACTTATATGAATCATCAAACACTGTAATAAAGCCCTTGGAGTAATAAGATGATGGATTCCACGCCGTATGAGAATCATTACTCTTAAACGTTCCTAGTCATATTTTTGTGAATAACCTGGGCGTTCACAAAGCGAAGAGACTAGCATGATGATATGATTCCCCCTTAAGTGGGGTAGCCGATCTCATAGGCTACTAGCAGAGATTCGTCTGCTTGGTGTATCACATGGATGCATGAGTTGCTCATGTCCATCGAACTGACCGCCGAAAGTTTTCACATGGAGTGTATATCCCATGTGTCTGTGAGAACTTTCATGTATCGATTGTATGACTAGTCCTTAGACTTGAGGTCTTTACAATCTTATGTATGGATCAAATAACTTTGACATTCTCCTTCCCCGGTTCAAAATATCCGGTTATAAGGGTATGATTGGGTCATTTGTTGAAGCACATGAAGTTTGTAAAGATACAACAGAGAATCGCCACTCTCTCGGATAATATTTTCTTATAAGAGTAGTATTCCAATTTTCGGGTTGATATGTGCGATTAGTGCTTGATATTGTGGCTGCAACGGAAGAATCATGTGAGATTTTTGGGTTAGCACGATTCATGACACTATCAACATCATACCTTTGACTATATGGGTAGACATTTTCCATACCCTAGGTCAAACGGTGGGGATACAGTGAGGCGAGGGACCGTATCATATGTAAATCACATACATAATGGGTATATATCTTTCCTTCCCATTTGGGGGCCTTGGCATGTTGCTAGATGTCAACCTTGGTCATTGAAATCGAACGACCATCTTATCAGAGGATAATTTATGTTCGATTAAATTATCACGATTCATTTTATGTCCAATTTGAGGGGAACCCAAAAGGTCACACACAACAAAGTCGAAATCAATGGTTAACAGTGCACAGTACAAATTTAACAGCATATATGATTGCTGTAGGAATTGTTCATAAATGGTTCAATGTGTTTAATTATTGAATAGATGATGAGTGGTATTTATATCACTATTTCCCACTCATTTAACCAAATATTTTGTATAGTTTCTTGAGTTTTGTTAATATTTTGATGTGTTTTGTGTTATTTTGTAGATAAATAAAGTTTCAGGACATTCTGGAGGTGATTTGGGCCAAAACAGTGAAAATTAGACGAAAAAGGCATTTTGGTAATTTCCCACATCGCGACGCCAATACCTTCAGCGTCGCGACGTCTAACATGCGCCGAACAGTGCTAACGTGCGCCGGGTCCACAAATCAGAATCTGAGAAAAGTTTGACTTTGCTAACGTGCGCCGTGCCACGTGTCACCATCACAGCCAATCTGCTAACATACGCCGTGCCACGTGTCAGCATCCTACGGTGCCGACAGTCATCATCGCCACGTGTACCACGTGTCACTCCATGTCATTGCCACGTCATCAGCCAACACCAGGTTGACCAAGTCAAACTGCCACCTCACCGCCACGTCATCATCAGCCAATCAGGAAGTGCCACGTGTCGCAATCCTACGGTGCCGACAGTCTATTTCCCACGTGTCGCCACTTCACCGCCTCGTCACCGCCACGTCAGCATCAATCATTGAGTATCTAATCCTTATCTGACACGTGGCGGATAAGAATCTCATCGACCAATCCGAAGCCGCCACGTGTCACAATAATTGAAGCCCAACCACCTCGCCACGTGTCACCTTATCAGCTTATCCAGAATCTGCAAACCGACGAACCAGAGCGTGCCACGTCGATAAAAGCTGGCGTAGCGACGCCAAAGGCCCTGGCGTCGCGACGCTGGAAGCCTACCGAGGCCTATAAATAGAGCTTCAAATTTCAGTTTTAGATGCACCATTCTCTCTCCCTTCTTTGATGTAAATAGGGAGTTCTTCTTTCTCTAAGTTTCTTTTAATTTTTAGTTTTTAGTTTTGTAATAATTTTAATTACGTTCTGTAATAATAGTAATTTACTTTCTTTACTTTTTACAGTTTTTACTATTCACCATGAGGAGGTAACTTTCCCAGCTATGGTGAAAGGTAATTCTTTTACTATTCCTATTTAGATTAATCTCCCTTAAAAATAAAATATTCACTACTTAAAATTTGACTTAAAAAGGATACCGCTATATTGGTCGGTTGGTAATTTAATTTTAATCTGGTTTAAACCTGACTAATCAAGGATACCGCCAGATTAGTCGGTTGGTAATTTAATTTTGGTTCCGCCTTATGGCTGGTTATGGACAAATATTACCGCCTTTATGGCTGGTTTATGGACAAATATTACCGCCTTAATGGCTGGTTGGACTTAATTTGACTTAATCAGTATACCGCCAGATTGGTCGGTTGGTAATATTATCACAAGTTTATATATTATTTTATGGGAGATATCTAAATAAGTAGTAGTAAAAGTAATTCCTTTTACCTTAGCATTTTATTTTATTGTAATTTACTTTTCAGTATTTACTTTACCGCATTTTTACTTCATGTCTTTTATTTTCAAGTTTTTACCAGCCCTAGTTATGTGTTGTAACTAAATAAGTTATTTAGGGTTGTGATGAATTCTAATATCACCGGTTTATAAGGGGTTAGCTTATAGTTTGGGTAATATAAAGATTTATTTATTAAGTCTTAATCTTAATGCTTTTTAATTAACTGGCCATTAATAAAATTGATCAGGTAAACTTAAAATGAACTAGACATATAGATTTTAAGTTTAAGACCTTAGACTCAATAGCCCACGATCTTCCTTGAGGATAGATAACCCTTTAATAGATTTCCTTACAGGATAGACATATACCTGTCGGGGAGGGGTAGCCATAATTGGAACTTAAACTGAATTAATCCAGATAATTTGGTTGACATAGACATATGGTTCAATTGGGTTAAACTGGGTATTTGTGTCTGACCATCGACAGAGGCTTACACATAATTTAGTGTTCCAGGTTAATAAATCAATATATTACCCAACTTTAAGATAACCACTTCATCTTTAAAATGATATTGGAAGAAATCACAACCCTAGATAGTTTTTAATATTGAATTTTCTTAAAACCTATTTTCAACAATCTTATTTACTTGTTTTTAAATTTAGAATCGTCACCATTTCAAATCAATCAATCAATCCGTCAGATACTTGTAATCATTTGACTTCATAAAATTAATAGTTTAGATATTAAGTCCTCGTGGGATCGATACTTTTTATACTACTTGAACGATACGTGCGCTTGCGTTATACGTGTTTGTTTACGCCGGTCAAGTTTTTGGCGCCGTTGCAGGGGACTTATTTATCTTTTACTATTTGTTTAGGGGTTAGATACGTTACTTGTATCTAATTTTTTTTTACTTATTGTTTTTGTTTTCTTGTGTTTCAGGTTTTCAGAAACTTCATGCGACGAACTAGAAGTTTTGAACTACGACCGCTTGACCCAGAAATTGAAAGAACCATCAAACAGTTGAGAAGGGAAAGGCGAGAAGGCCAAGAACCTTTAGTCAACATGGAACCTGAACCTTTGAACGTTGCACCACCAATTCCCATTTGAGACAGAACCATTATGGTGGTTGACAGACTCATTTCCTGTATTGTACTCCCTCCCTTACCAGCAAATGCGGGTGACATCAAAACATGTATTCAGATGATTCAGCAGTCAGTTTAGTTCGGGGGGAATGCAACTGAAGATCCCAATGCCCACATCAGCAACTTCCTGGAAGTTTGCGGCACTTTCAATTACAACCGAGAAGCTGAAGAAGCAATGAGACTGCGAGTTTTTCTATATTCCCTGAAGGACAGAGCTAAAGCTTGGCTACATTCACTACCAGCAGGTCCCATCACAACTTGGAATACTTTAGCGACCAAATTTCTTGCAAAGTACTTTCCACCAGCCAGAACCAGAAAACTAAGGAATGACATCACATCCTTTGTACAACAAGATTCAGAATCCCTCTACGAAGCTTGGGAAAGGTACAAAGATTTACTCCGGAAATGTCCTCACCATGAGATTCCAAAATGGCTTCAAGTCCAAACATTCTATAATGGACTTTCTGGAATAATTAGAACCACAATAGATGCTGCTGCTGGAGGAGATTTAATGGCAAAAGGATAAGATCAAGCCTGGGAACTAATCGAAGAAATGGCCAACAACAATTCCTTGTGGCCAACAGAAAGGAGCATGATCCAAAGAATCGCAGGAATTTATGAAAGTGGAGCCAATACAGCAGTCAACACCAAGCTAGATCAGATATGCAAATTTATGGAGACTCTTACCACTGGATCCACAAGTTCACCATATGGAGGAACACCAGAGTCGAACCAACTTGAAGAAACAGTGAATTTTGTCAACAATTTCAACAGACAGGGGAACAATCCATATTCCAACACCTACAACCCATGGTGGAGGAATCATCCTAATTTTTCATAGAGCAACAGCGGAACTATCCACCACCTGGATTCCAGCAACAGAACAAAGGCCAGGAGCAAGCAAATGAACCAGGAATAGCAGAAGTGCTGGCTCAGTTAAAAAAGTACGATGCTATCTTTCAGAGCCAATCAGCTTCCATCAAAGCACTGGAGAATCAAATCGGACAACTGGCCAATGCTCAGAGTTACAGACCACCAGGTAATCTTCCCAGCAACACAGAATCCAATCCAAGGAACCGAGGGAAGGAGTAATGTCAAGCCATTACATTGAAAAGCGGTACTAAAATCAACAAAGATGTTGCAATCAAGATGTCCCAAGAATAAGTTCCAAAAGAAGCTGAACAACAGATGGAGGAAAAAGAGGCAAAGGAAAAAGAAGCAAAGGAAAAAGAACAGATCACTCCACCTTCACCTTTTCCTCAACGTCTTCAGAAAAACAAACTGGACAAGCTGTTTGCTCGATTCCTGGAGGTTTTCAAAAAGCTGCACATCAACATCCCATTTGCAGAAGCCTTGGAAGAAATGCCCAGTTATGTCAATTCATGAAAGACATTCTTTCACGAAAATGGAGATTGGGAGACTACGAAACAGTAGCATTAACAGAAGAATGCAGTTCCATTATTCAGAGGAAACTTCCCCCCGAAGTTGAAAGATCCTGGCAATTCACAGTTCCCTGCACCATTGGAGAACATTATATCGGTAAGGCTTTTGTGATTTAGGTGCTAGTGTTAACTTGATGCCTTTTTCTATTTACAGAAACTACAGATTGGAGAAGCAATGCCTACCTCAGTTTCATTGCAACTTGCTGACCAAACACCACATTTCCAAGAGGTGTTGTTGAAGATGTGCTGGTGAAAATAGACAAACTAATTCTTCCATTCATAGATTTCATCATCCTTGACAGGAAGAAGACAAAGAAATACCTATCATTCTTGGGAGACCATTCTTGGCTACAGGTAAAACTGTGATTGATGTGGCAAAAAGGAGAACTGACCATGAAAGTGCAGGACCAAGAAGTGACCTTTAATGTTTTCAAAGCCATGAAATTCCCGAGTGATGAAAAGGAAGAAGAATGCTTCAGAGTTGATGTTGTTGAAAGTATCGTTCAAAATACTGAGCCAAATCCCACAGATACACTTGAAGCTTGCATCACCAACATGACTGACATCGAGCTAGATGCTGAAATCCTGGAATGTATCAACTACCTTGACAAACCATTCCGATTCAAAGCAACATCATCAGTTGAAAGTTTGGAACTGCCAAAGAAAGATCAAATCAAGCCTTCGATTGAAGAACCACCACAGTTGGAGCTGAAGTTACTTCCGAGCCATCTCAGGTATGCATTTCTTGGAAACTCTTCTGAATTACCTGTTATTATTTCTTCTTCACTAACATTGGAGCAGGAAGAAAAGTTGCTGAGAGTGTTACGAGAGCACAAAAAAGCCATTGGCTGGACTATAGCAGACATTCGAGGCATTAGTCCATCATTTTACATGCATAAAATCTTGATGAACGATGAGTGCAAACCCACAGTGGAGCATCAACGGAGACTCAATCCAATCATGAAGGAAGTCGTGAAGAAAGAAATCATCAAATAGTTGGATGCTGGCATCATTTACCCCATCTCAGACAGCAGTTGGGTGAGTCCTATGCAGTGTGTACCAAAGAAAGGAGGAATTACTGTAGTCACTAATGAAAAGAACGAATTGATTCCGACAAGAACGGTGACTGGATGGAGAGTATGCATGGAATATAGGAAACTGAACAAAGCCACGAGAAAGGACCATTTTCCGCTACCATTAATTGACCAGATGTTAGACAGACTAGCAGGACATGAGTTCTATTGCTTTCTGGACGGATATTCAGGGTACAATCAGATTTCCATCGCACCAGAAGACCAGGAGAAAAATACCTTTACATGTCCCTATGGTACTTTTGCTTTCCGCAGGATGCCATTTGGATTATGTAATGCCCCTGCCACATTTCAGCGTTGCATGATGGCCATATTCTCAAACATGTTGTAGCAGAGTATGGATGTTTTCATGGATGACTTTTCTGTATTTGGAGATTCTTTTGATCATTGTTTACAAAATTTGGAACATGTGTTACAAAGGTGTGAAGATACAAACCTGGTACTCAACTGGGAGAAATGCCACTTCATGGTGCAAGAAGGCATTGTTCTTGGACACCAGATCTCACAAAAGGGGATTGAGGTAGACAAAGAAAAAATAGAGACAATTGAAAAACTACCTCCACCAACATCAGTGAAAGGTATTCAAAGTTTTCTTGGACATGCAGGTTTTTACAGGAGATTTATCAAAGACTTTTCCAAAATTGCAAAACCTCTTTGCAATCTTCTGGAGAAGGATGTGTCTTTCAACTTCACCAAAGAATGCCAGGAAGCTTTTGAAATCTTAAAACAGAAGCTGCTATCCGCCCTCATCATTGTAGCACCAGACTGGACCCTTCCATTTGAAGTGATGTGCGATGCTAGTGATTTTGTTGTAGGTGCAGTTTTGGGACAACGTAAAGCAAAGATTTTCCACACCATTTACTACTCCAGTAGAACTTTGAATGAAGCTCAACTCAACTACACAACCACCGAAAATGAGTTGCTCGCATTTGTGTACGCTTTTGACAAATTCTGTTCTTATCTGCTAGGTCCCAAAGTGGTGGTCTACACAGATCATTCAGCAATCAAATATCTGATCACAAAGAAAGATGCAAAACCCAGATTGATCCGTTGGATACTTCTTCTGCAAGAATTTGACATGGAGATTAGAGACAGGAAAGGAACAGAGAATCAGGTGGCAGATCATCTATCGAGGCTCGAGAATGGAGAAACAGCTGACAAAGATCTGTCAATCAAAGAAAATTTTCCAGATGAACAGCTTTTTGCCATAAAACAACAGGAAGTCCCTTGGTATGCTGACTATATCAACTACATTGTGTCAGGAAAATGGCCGTTGGAATGGACAACTCAGCAACGGAAGAAGTTTTTCAAAGAAGTCAAGCACTATGTCTGGGATGAACCGTACCTGTTCAAACGCTGTGCTGATCAACTACTGAGACGATGAGTTCCATATGAGGAAATCAATAATGTTTTGCAGCACTGTCATTCATCACCATATGGCGGACACTTCACGCGAAACAAAACTGCAGCCAAAGTCCTACAATCAGGTTTGTTCTGGCCCACTCTTTTTAAAGATGCTTATCTTTTTTGCTTTTCAATGTGACAGGTGCCAGAGAATGGGAAATATTTCCAGGAGAAACAAAGGACCATTGCAAAACATTCTAGAAGTGGAAATATTCGATGTATGGGGTATTGATTTCATGGGACCCTTTGTTCCATCATTCGGAAACCTGTACATCGTGGTTGCTGTAGACTACGTCTCTAAATGGGTCGAAGCAATTGCACTGCCATCCAATGATTCAAAAGTCATGATCAAATTCCTGAAAAAGAATATTTTCACTCGGTTCGGAACACCTCGGGCAATTATCAGTGATGGTGGCTCTCATTTCTGCAACAGATACTTCGATGCACTCCTATCCAAATACGGAGTTACTCACAAGGTTACCACAGCTTACCATCCACAGTAAAATGGACAGGTTAAGGTTTCAAACAGAGAAATCAAAAGAATCCTAGAAAGAACCGTTGGATCAACAAGGAGGGACTGGTCAACAAAACTAGATGATGCATTATGGGCCTACCGTACAGCTTACAAGACACCCATTGGTATTTCACCATATCGATTGGTGCTTGGGAAAGCGTGCCATCTACCAGTTGAGCTTGAGCACAAGGCGTACTGGGCACTGAAGAAGTTGAAATTTGATTCACAAGCTGCAGGAGAGAAAATACTTCACCAACTCAATGAATGGAGGAGTTTCGTCTACAGGCTTTGAGAATGCCAGATTATACAAAGCAAGACAAAGAAATGGCATGATCGAAAAATAGTGCACAGACAGTTGGAACAAGGCAGCAGGTGTTGTTGTACAACTCGAGGTTGAAACTTTTCCCTGGAAAATTGAAATCAAGGTGGTCAGGTGTAGACAACAGAAACTGGACGACGCATGCTGTTCTAGGCTCGCGGCACTAGTTGGGAGTACGGAGTAGCCACGGGGGACTAAACCGGAGAATAATGGAGTCGCCACCCGGTGTGAACCGGGAAAATAAGATTTAAGGCCGCACTCACCCCTCGCAAGGGAAGACCTCAACCGTTGGGTTCGGAATGGTCCCTTACTTATGTCACTTGTAATGAAAGGATTTATGTAATAACTTAATCATGCTTGAGTAAAACTCATTCCCAATGGTATTATGCTTCTAGATTCACATGCAAAGCGATAAAACTACAGTTAAATTTCCATATACAAATCCCATGTCTAAGTTTACATTTAGCATATTTTCACGTTTGTATGCAACCTAATCATATATAATCTATGTCCAAATCCAAGCATGAAGACAAATTAACATTCCAAAGGCATACAACTTCACAAAACAAAACAAACATTCTTACAAACATGCATACTAAGAAAAGGTATTCAAGTGCATAACAGAAATAGATAACTAAGAAGTAATACAAATGCATAAGGTTCAAGGATGTAACTATATTTTAAGATAGACATGTCATAATGGGGTGCAGGAAGACCGTAATCGTTTGCGTTGCATTCGTAAACGCGTTCGAATGGTGAAGACAGAAGGTTCTCGTTCGCGTTGCGTTCGTAAACGCGTTCGAACGGTGAAGACAGAAGGTTCTCGTTCGTATGGCGTCCGAAAACGCGTTCGAACAGAATGAGACCTGATGCTACAGATGTGTGCGCGTTCGAATAGCGTTTGATAACGCGTTCGAACGGTAGAGACAGAAGGTTCTCGTTCGTATGGCGTCCGAAAACGCATTCGAACAGAATGAGACCTGATGCTACATATGTGAGCGCGTTCGCGTTGCGTTTGTAAACGCGTTCGAACGGTAGAGACAAAAGGTTCTCGTTCGTGATGCGTCCGAAAACGCGTTCGAACGGGAACTGGCAGATTACATACATTCATACAGTTTTGGATGCGTCATTCAAACAAGATCATCACAACGACATATCTAATCACACGGACCCTTGAATCATGCATAAAGATTAACATACTAAACAATTAAATCATGCTCAATCACTACCAACTAGTCATGCACAAAGCTATAACATGTTAAACATCCTAATCATAAGAAAACAAATAACACATTGCTCTAAATCATACTCAAACACAAGTTTAGATGAAACGAAATACGTGTGTCTTTCAAGTGGTACGTGGCATTGTATCCCGAGTACAAACCGCATGACCGTCCATTCGGATTCGGCTACGGAATTTATGTCCGAGTTTCCATCTGATATACCACAAGAAATAACACATATTCCGTCCATTCGGAATCACATCACGTAATTAACATGCTAAACTAATTCATACATGCTTAAATATCATGCTTTCTAAATTATTAATTCATGCGAAGAGGATAAGTATCATATGCCCTCAGGTCTAACCTTTTTTGCGTCGTCTTTTGGAAGCACGTTCCACGGCCGTCGGAAGAGTCGATGTTCCGCAACTTTTCTGGTTCGCTGGTTCCCCTTTTTCTTGGTTATCCTACTCTGATTTGCTCACTGTTTTCCCTCTGCTTTGCTGTTGTGTTGCTGCTGTCTTTTTGGCTTGAGAGGAGAGGACTTTGTGTGCTTTTCAAGTGCTAAGTGTTGCTGCCTATGTGCTCCCTATCTCCTAGATATCTCTCCTTCTGTGCTATATAGATGCTAGCTAATTTTGGTTGGTTTTAGGTTTCTTTTATAGGCAAAGGTGGAGAGTCTTTGGTGGCTCACAACATGCTTGAATTAAGGAGATTCCTCTTAGTGGAGAATTTGGTGGAGAGTGTTTAATGGGAAGTGAGTTGGCTTGTGCTTGTTTTGTCATTTAAGTGGGGGGAGGGGGTTGGGCGTGAATGTGGCTTGCAAAGGGTGATGGGTGTGAATGTGGCTTAGGTGGACTTTGTTGCTTTGTACTTGTTTTGTCATTCAAGTGGGGGGGTTGGTATATGATATGAGTTTCATTGTTTGTTTGCAATGAGTGAGGGAGATAATGGAGGATGGTATGGGTGTGTAAGGAAGAAAGCTAGTGGAGTGTGGGGTATTGTTGTTTGATTTGTTTTATGGAGGATTGGCTTGGCATGTGAGGGATTTGGCTCTTTGGTTTGTAGGGCACGTGAATGATGGAAGGAAAAGATGATGTGGGGCATGGTGTGTATTTGTTTTGTCATTTGGGGGAGGCTTTGGGCGTGGGTTTGTGTTGGGCATGGGTTGGTTCTTTTTGGTGGGCTTCGGTATTTGGGCTTGGCTTATGGATTCTTGGGCCGAGCGTAAGCAGAGATCCAACGAGCAAATCGAAGCTAGATAACCAAGTTAAATCCGACAATAATTCCGATTTCCAACTTTACCCTTCCAACGTCCGTTTCCCGTGACTTCCACGACATGAAAAGGTAGTGCCTCCTTACGAGGCTCATCATTGGGCATGATATACAAAAATACAGTGTCTACAGTCGCCCCCACTTTGATGGGACTTGTGTAGTGTGTGACAATGACAATCCTATCAAAGTTATGTGCAATGCATTTTTACTTACCTGGCTCGCCAGCTGCCACCTGACTTGCCTGCTGCTTCGAACTGAATTGATATGATGGCGAGGTGCCTCGACCTATGGGCTTTGTTCCCGAACCACCGAATGTGAACTGTGATGATGATGCAGTGGGCCCTCGACCCTGGGACGCATCCCGGAACTGCAACAAACAACGGGGGCACCTCGACCCAACACCGCTGACAATAGGGACCTCGCCCTCGAACTGATGATGTAGTGGGCACCTCGACCCTGGGCACCTCGACCCGGAACTACAACCGACAACGGGGGCACCTCGACCCTGGGCACCTCGACCCAACACCGCTGACAAATAGGGACCTCGCCCTGAAATGATGATGTAGTGGGCACCTCGACCCTGGGCACCTCGACCCGGAACTACAACAGACAACGGGGGCACCTCGACCCTGGGCACCTCGACCCAACACCGCTGACAAATAGGGACCTCGCCCTGAAATGATGATGTAGTGGGCACCTCGACCCTGGGCACCTCGACCCGGAACTACAACAGACAACGGGGGCACCTCGACCCTGGACACCTCGACCCAACACCGCTGACAAATAGGGACCTCGCCCTGAAGCTAATACTGATGTGGAGCCTCGCTCCAAGACTGAAACTGATGTGGGCCTCGCCCCAACTGATATGGACCTTGCCCCAAACTGATATAGATATGGGCCTCGCCCCAAACTGATACTGATATGGGCCTCGCCCCGGATGCTGATACTGACATGGGCCTCGCCCCAAACTGATACTGATATGGAGCATCGCTCCCAAGCTAATATGGGCCTCGCCTTTGGGACTCATCCCCAAAACTGGTAAGATGTGGAGCCTCGCTCCAAAGCTGATATGGGCCTCGCCCCCAAGCTGACGTGACATGGAGCCTCGCTCCTAAGCTGAAGTGAATGATTTATTTCAAACTATACTGCCCTCCTCGAGGCAATCCTGATAGCTTAACATATTTTATCCTCAACGAATGCTTCATGTTAAACCAAGAACCTTCAAAGTACTTGACATACTCAAATCCACTCTTCTGAACGGGTGATCTGAAATAGACTCCTAGTGTGTGTGTGCTAAGGCTCTTTCGCAGCTTGTTCCTTAAGTAAGCCAACTTGGTGATTTCGTTTCAGAGAGTCAAACCAGTGGGTCTAACCAACCTGGATGTCTTAATCACATTCTGTGATTACTTCAGCATACTCAACATGATATGGTTTTCATATTTTTTTTTTTTTGTCTCCTTCTTTTCATTTTCTCTTTTTTTTTCTTTTCTTTTCTCTTTCTTCTTTTTTTTTTTTCTTGACACGCCTATCCTTTAAGGTAGCATTTCTCCTCATGGTGGTCCTAATACTCTCCCATGGGTAGCTTCACGCTTATCGGTTATAGGCGGTCTATTTTTTTCTTTATTTCCAACCATATCATATATCATAGCATCGGTAAACCAGGGTGGACACCCAGGCAAACGGTCATTCACTGATTCGTCATCTCTTCAACTAGTCACCTCGGTAA
>SKCR01001785.1:0-27985 GCA_019454045.1 Zanthoxylum bungeanum | reverse complement strand
CGATTGCCAAATCTGATCAGATGCCACCCCTGGCCGACGCTGACCCCGCCACGTGTCCTCATCTCCGATAGTTCCGTACCACGCGTCTACCATCAACCGCGCGTCGCGACCCTTGAAGCCAAAAATTTTCTATAAATAGAGGCCGAAATTTCATTTGAAATTCATACTTTCTTCTAAGGAATTCCTTAATAATACTAAGAAGATTGTATCTTGTTTGTTTATTTACAGCTTTCAGTATTTAATTTTCGCATTAGTACTTTCTTTTATTCACTTTTCAGTCTTTACATTCAGCATTTAATTTCATTTACTTTTACACAATATTACTTTCCTTTCTTTACTTTTCAGTAATGAGGAGGTAACTCCTCCCTGCTGGGGTGAAATGTAAAACTTTTATTACTAATATTTATATTAATCTCCCTGAATTATAATATATAAACTATTTAAAACCTGACTTAATGAGGATACTGCCTTTGTGGTCGGTTGAACTTAATTATAAAATTGGTTTTAACCTGACTAAACTGGATACCGCCTGTATGGTCGGTTGGAATTAATTATAAATTTGACTTAATCAGGATACCGCCTATATGGTCGGTTGGTAATATCACGCAAAGTTAATATATTATAATAATAGAGATATCTAAAATAGTAGTAATAAAAGTGGATCCTCTAACCCCCATCATTTTCTTTTATTGTACTTTTACATTTTTAAATTTCTAGCTTTTACTTCCAGCATTTACTTTATTTAATTTCCAGCATTTACTTTATGTCTTTTATTTTATTTAAGCTTTTATTAGCCTTAGATATGTGTCGTAACTAAGTCCGTTATCTGGGGTTGTAATGAATTCCAATATCACCGGTTTATAAGGGGTTATTTTACAGTTTGGGTAATATAAAAGTTTATTTATTAAGTCTTACGCTTAATGCTTCTTGTTAACTAGCCATTAATAAGATTGATCTAGTAAACTTAAAATAAACTTGACAAAGGAATTTTAGGTTTCAGCCTTAGACTTAATAGCCCACGATCTTCCTTGAGGATAAATAACCCTTTAATAGATTTCCTTACATGATAGACTTATACCTATCGGGCGGGGGTAGCCATAATTGGAACTTAATCTTAATGAATTCAGATAACCTTGTTGACATAGACATATGATTAATTGGGTTACACTGGGTATTTGCATCTGACCATCGACAGAGGCTTTTGCATAATTTCGTGTTCCAGTTAGTAAACCATATATTACCAAAACTTGAGATAACCACTTCATCTTTAAAAAGATATTGGAAGAATTCACAACCCTAGATAGTTTCTTAATATTGAATTTTCCTCAATCTACTTTCGCGCTATTTTATTTACTTGTTTTAATTTAAAATCACCATCCAATCAAATAATCATTCCATTAGATACTCGTAAAAATTTGGCTTCATAAATTAATAGCTTAGGTATTAAGTCCTTGTGGGATCGATACTTCTTATACTACTGAATTATACGTACGCTTGCATTATACGTGTGTGATTACGCCGGTCAAGTTTTTGGCGCCGTTGCCGGGGACTTATTTATCTTTTACTATTATTTTTGGGGTTAAATATGTTACTTGTGTCTAATTTCTTTTTATTTATTATTTTTATTTTCTTGTGTTTCAGGTTCTCAGACACTACATGAGATGAACCAGATGCTTTGAAATCCGACTGCTTGGCCCAGAAATAGAAGAACCATAAGACAGTTAATAAGGGAAAGGCGAGAAGGCCAGAAGGACTGATCAACATAGAACCTGAACCTTTAGAAGTTACACCACCAATTCCCATTTGAGACAGAACCATTCCAGTGGTTGACGGCTTCATTTCCTGTATTGTACTTCCTCCCTTACCAGTAAATGCGTTGTGACATCAAAACATGCATTCAGATGATACAACAGTCAGTTCAGTTTAGAGGGAATGCAACTGAAGATCCTAATGCCCACATTAGCAACTTCCTGGAAGTTTGCGACACTTTTAATTACAACCGAGCGGCTGAAGAAGCATTGAGACTGCGTGTTTTTCCTTATTCCTTGAAAGACACAACTAAGGCTTGGCTACATCACTACCAGCAGGTTCCATCACAACTTGGAACACTCTAGCCACCAAATTCCTTGCAAAGTACTTTCCACCAATCAGAACTGCAAAGTTTAGGAATTACATCACATCCTTTATGCAACATGACTCAGAATCCCTCTAGGAAGCTTGGGAAAGGTACAAGGATTTTATCAAAAAATGTCCTCATCATGAGATTGCAAAGTGGCTACTACAGTCCAAACCTTCTATAATGGACTTTCTGGAATAATGAGAACCACAATTGATGCTGCGGCTGGAGGAGCTTTAATGGCAAAAGGAGAAGATCAGGCCTGGGATTTAATTGAAGAAATGGCCAACAACAATTCATTGTGGCCACCAGAAGGAGCATGATCCAAAGAATCGCAGGAATTTATGAAGTTGGAAGCCAACACAGCAGTAAATGCCAAGCTGGATCAGATATGCAAATTCCTGGAAACTCTTAGCATGCAAGGCAATACTGGATCCACAAGTTCACCATATGGAGGAGCACCAGAGACCAAACCAACACGAAGAGACAATGAATTATGTCAACAATTTCAATAGACATGGAAAACAATCCATATTCCACACACCTACAACCCAGAATGGAGGAATCATCCAAATTTCGTATAGAGTAACAATTCGGGGCAAAGGAACAATCCACCACCCAGATTCCAACAGTAGAACAAAGGCCAGAAGCATGAAAAAGAACCAGGAATAGCGGAAGTACTAGCTCAGTTAAAAAAATATGATGCTATGTTTCAAAGCCAATCAGCTTCTATAAAGGCACTGGAAAATCAAATTGGACAATTGGCCAATGCTCAGAGTTACAGACCGCCAGGTAACCTTCCTAGCAACACAGAACCAAATCCAAGGAACCGAGGGAAGGAGCAATGTCAAGCCATTACTCTGAAAAGCGGTACTGAAATCAACAAAGATTTTGGAATCAAGGTATCCATTGAGGAGGAAGTTCCAAAAGATGCAGTTCCACAGATTGAGGAAAAAGAAGCAAAGGAAAAATATCAAGAAAGAATCACTCCACCTCCACATTTTCCATAGTGTCTCTATAAAAATAAAATAGACAAGTAGTTTGCTCGATTCTTGGAGGTGTTCAAATTTCTGCATATCAACATTCCATTTGCAGAAGCATTGGAAGAAATGCACAGCTATGTCAAATTCATGAAAGATATTCTTTCACGAAAACGAGAGATTGGGAGATTACGAGATAGTAGCATTGACAGAAGAATGCAGCGCCATCATTCAGAGGAAACTTCCACCAAAGTTGAAAGATCCTGGAAGTTTCACTGTCCCATGCACCATTGGAGAACATTACATCAATAAAGCTTTATGTGATTCATGTGCTAGTGTTAATTTGATGCCTTTTTCGATTTACAGGAAACTGCAGATTGGAGAAGCAATGCCCACCTCAGTCTGTCTGCAACTTGATGATAGAACACTCGTATTTCGAGAGGTGTAGTTGAAGATGTGCTGGTCAAAGTCGACAAACTTATTCTCCTAGCAGATTTCATTATCCTTGACATGGAGGAAGACAAAGATATACCTATCATCCTCGGAAGACCATTCTTGGCTACAGGCCGAACTGTTATTGATGTACAAAAAGGAGAACTAACTATGAAAGTGCAGGACCAAGAAGTTACCTTCAACGTTTTCAAAGCCATGAAATTCCCGAGTGATGAAAATGAGGAGGAATGTTTTCAGAATTGATGTTGTAGATAGTTCATCCAGGATACTGATGCAATGCCACTTCCCACAAATAAACTTAAAGCTTGCATCACCAACATGACTGACAGCGAGCTAGATGCTGAAATTCTGGAATATATCAACTATCTTGACAAACCATTTGGCTTCAAATTGACACAACATGTGGAAAGTCTGAAACTACCGAAAAGGAGCTAATCAAGACTTCAATTGAAGAACCACCACAGCTGGAGCTAAAGCTACTTCCGAGCCATCTCAGGTATGTATTCTTAGGAAACGCTTCTAAATTACATGTGATTATTTCTTCTTCGCTAACATTGGAGCATGAAAAAGTTACTGAGAGTGTTACGAGAACATAAGAAAGCTATTGGCTGGACTCTAGCAGACATTCGAGGCTTAGTCATCATTTTGCATGCACAAGATTTTGATGAACGATGAGTACAACCCCACAGTGGAGCATCAACGGAGACTAAATTCCAATCATGAAGGAGGTCGTGAAGAAAGAAATTATCAAATGGTTGGATGCCGACATCATCTACCCCATCTTTGACAGCACTTGGGTGAGTCCTATACAGTGTGTGCCAAAGAAAGGAGGAATAACTGTAGTCACAAATGAAAAAAATGAGCTGATTCCAACAAGAATAGTGAATGGATGGAGAGTATGCATGGACTATCGGAAGATGAACAAAGCAACAAGGAAAGATCATTTTCAGCGGCCATTCATTGACCAGATGCTAGACAGATTGACGAGACATGAGTTCTATTATTTTCTGGATGGATACTCGGGGTATAATCAGATTGCCATTACCCTAGAAGATCAGGAGAAAACCACTTTTACATGTTCGTATGGCACTTTTACTTTCCGCAGGATGCCATTTGGACTAAATAATGCTCATGCCACATTTCAACGTTGCATGATGGCCATCTTCTTAGACATGTTAGAACAAAGTATGGAGGTTTTCATGGATGATTTCTTTATGTTTGGAGACTCTTTCCACCACTTCTTGTAAAATTTGGAACAAGTATTATAAAGATGCGAAGATACCAACCTAGTACGCAACTGGGAGAAATGTCACTTCATGGTGCAGGAAGACATCGTTCTAGGACATCGGATCTCACAAAAGGGAATCGAGGTCGAAAAAGTAAAGATCAAGACAATTGAAAAACTACCTCCACCAACAACTGTCAAAGGGATTCAGAGTTTTCTCGGACATGCAGGCTTTTACAGGAGATTTATCAAAGACTTCTCAAAGATTGCTAAACCTCTGTGCAATCTTGTGGAGAAAGATGTGCCTTTCAACTTCACCAAAGAATTCCACGAACCTTTTGAAATCTTGAAACAGAAGCTGGTCTCTGCCCCCATCATAGTAGCACCAGACTTGACCCTTCCATTTGAGGTGATGTGCGATGTTAGTGATTTTACTGTAGGTACAATTTTGGGACAACGCAAAGTAAAAATTTTCCATACCATTTACTACTCCAGCAGAACTCTGAATAAAGCTCAACTCAAATACAACCACTGAAAAGGAGTTTCTCGCAGTTGTGTTCGCTTTTGATAAATTCTGCACCTATCTACTGGGTCTCAAAGTGGTGGTCTACACAGATCATTCAGCAATCAAATATCTGATCACAAGAAAGATGATAATCCCAGATTGATCCGTTGGGTGCTTCTACTATAAGAATTTGACGTGGAAATTCGAGACAGAAAGGGACAGAAAACCAAGTGGCAGATCACTTATCGAGGCTCGAGAATGGAGAAACAGCTAGCAATGAATTGACAATCAAAGAAACTTTTCCAGATAAACAGCTGTTTGCCATAAAATAGCATGATGTCCCTTGGTATGCTGACTATGTAAACTACATAGTATCGGGAAAATAGCCGTTGGAACGGACACATCAGAAACGAAATAAATTCTTCAAATAAGTCAAATATTATGTCTGGGATGAGTTGTACCTGTTCAAACGTTGTTCTGATCAATTACTGAGACTTTGTGTTCCACATGAGGAGGTCAATAGTGTCATGCATCATTGTCATTCATCACCATACAGCTGACACTTCAGAGGAAATAAAACTGTAGCTAAAGTCCTACAGTCAGGTTTGTTCTGGCCCACTATATTTAAAGATGCTCACTTATTTGCTCTTCAATGTGACAGGTGCCAGAGAACGGGAAATATATCAAGGAGAAATGAAGGACCTCTGCAAAATATTCTGGAAGTGGAGATATTTGATGTATGGGGGATTGATTTTATGAGACCCTTTATTCCATCATTCGGAAACTTGTACATACTGGTTGCAGCAGACTACGTCTCCAAATGAGTTGAAGCAATTGCACTGCCATCTAATGATTCAAAAGTGGTGATAAAATTCCTTAAAAAGAATATTTTCACTCGCTTTGGAACACCTCGGGCAATTATCAGTGATAGAGGCACATATTTCTGCAACAGATACTTTGATACACTCTTATCCAAATACGGAGTTACTCATAAAGTTTCCACTGTCTACCATGCACAGTCAAATGGACAGGTTGAAGTTTCAAACATGGAGATCAAACGAATCCTCGAGAGAACCGTTGGATCATCAAGGATGAACTAGTCTACAAAACTGGATGACACATTATGGGTCTACCGGACAGCTTACAAGACACCCATTAGTATGTCCCCATATCGAATGGTGTTTGGGAAAACGTGCCATCTGCCAGTGGAGCTTGAACATAAAGCGTACTGGGCACTGAAGAAGTTAAATCTTGATCCACAAGCAGCATGAGAAATCGACTCCACCAACTTAACGAATTGGAGGAATTTCGCCTACAGGCTTATGAGAATGCCAGATTATACAAAGAAAAGACCAAGAAATGGCATAATCAAAAAATAGTGCGCAAACAATTGGAACTAAGGCAGCAAGTGTTGTTATACAATTCAAGGTTGAAACTTTTCCCTGGAAAGTTGAAATCAAGGTGGTCAGGTCCATTTGTGATTACTCAAGTTTTACCATATGGAGCTGTTGAGTTACTTGATCCCAACACCAACGAAACATTCAAAGTTAACAGTCAGCGTGTCAAACACTACTGGGGAGAATCATTTGAGCGACAAAAAGAAAGTGCCACACTTTCAAATCCAGCCTAACGTTTGGGCAGTCATGTCTAGCTGACGACGTTAAACTTAGCGCTAGCTGAGAGGCAACCCATGTAATTTGTGTATATATTGTGATTTGGTGTGTTTTATTTTGTGTGTTAATTTTTAAGGTAAAATCATTTCAGGATGGAAGAAGTTCTCGTAAATCTTCACAAGCTATTTCCTTCTCTCCCTCAAAACTCTCTAATTAAAGTCTACAAAGCTGGCCTGGAACGAATGAGACTACTGATGATCAAAGGTATTCCTAATGACATTCGTTGGATTATTGAAGCACGGGTCCGATTGGTAGGTGAGTCCTCTGACTCTTTTGTTTCATATCTGCCTGGTTTAGGAAGAAGCACCTATGCTAAAAAGAGAAGAGCTAAAGAATGAGTGTTTGCTATAAATGTGCACGTATGACATGTAATACTCGTTGTCGTTCTTTAGGAATGATGTCTGATAACCGTGAAGATAAAATTAAATTCATTAGGGATGGCTTGAGTAAGGAGTCTTTGGATGACATATCTAAGACTCTTGAGATGCATTCCAGTGGATATGTGCATCACGCAATTCACATGTTATATACACAATTCCGAAAAGAAAGACAACAACTTAGTCTCGGGAATCTGACTCTAAAAGACATTTTTTTTCCAATTTATAAGAAAATTGGATGGGAAGCTTGTCCCTGACGCATAGACGTCATTCAAGCCGTTACTTCTTGTAAATATTATTATCTCTTTGTCTTTAACTAATAATTGTGATTTATTTTGTTATTTTCTTTTATTTTCTCTGACATGATCCGGACTTTTTGACTTTCACGATATATTTCACTGTTTAACTAATAATTGTCATTTGATAGATACTAGTGCTATTATTACTCACCCTTTTTCAGGTGTTATAAATTTAACTCATCATTGCACTCTTGAAGGCATCCAGATTTGAGAAAGAGATACACTAAAAATGGAAGCCACTTCAAGAAGACGAGTTGTAAACATCTGTGTGTTTTGCGGTACTAGTGTTGGTTCTAAGCCAGAATTCGTAGCGACAACACAAGAATTGGGTCGAGTCATTGCTAAGAGGAATATGCACTTAGTATATGGCGGTGGCAATCTTGGACTAATGGGGATCGTTTCATTGGCTGTATAGGAAGGATGCAGTCAAGTCTTGGGAATCATCCCAAAACCTTTGGCAGAGGCGAATCTTATAGGACCATCAAATAGAGAGGAACTTATTGTGCCAAGTATGTCTGAATGACTGGTAGAAATGATTAACCGTGTTGATGCTTTTATTGCTTTGCCATGTGGCTTGGGTACGATGGAGGAAATTTTTTACAGTACTATCTTGGGCGAACTTGAACATACACCAGAAACCGATTGGACTGTTTAATGCTGATGGATTTTAGGATTTTCTTTGTGTGTTTCTTGATGATGCCCGGAGAAATGGATTCGTATCAAAACCTGTAAAAGAACTCCTCTTTAGTGCCAGAACTGCCCAAGATTTAATTGACCAAATCTTAGCCTTTGAACCATAAATTGAGCCTATCCTTTCCAAGATAAATTGGTCTGATATGATCGTGGTAAAAAGCATTGGATAAATCTGGATCTTAACCTTTAATTCTTCATTTAGATGTAGAATTTCAGCTAACTAGGTACTGTTCTTAAACTCTTCTTCTACTTTTTAAGACATTTGGGACAATGTCTCATTTAGGTTTGGGGGAGGGGAATAGTTGACTAGTATCTTGTTTTTATTGCGTTATTTTTAGTCAAAAATTTTCAAAAAATTCAAAAAAATTAAATTTGTTTTTACAAAAATTAAAAAATATTTTGTGTTTTTGTGTTTTTAACTTGATTAATCAGGTGAAATTGGAATGAGATAGCTGTGTAAGGAATTTCCACTCCTGAGACGTATATCAACCTATTTTGTAACTAGTTAATTTTTGTTTATTTCATTTTGAATTATTTAATTTGTGAATTCTCCATAATACTGACTAAAATGAATCTTCATATGCTTAGTTGACAGGTATTATCAACTTGCTGTTGGATAATTATGACCAATAGCGTCACTATTTGTACAAATCATGGTGTTGTTGTACAAATTTACTATGTGACAAAGGAGATTGCACTCTTATCATTTGTGATTAGATCACCTAGATGTATAAATGATAGGAGGTCCTTATGATTTGTTCCTGGATTGAGAATGATATGAGACAGTATCAATCCACGAAGGTATAATCATTAAATATCCCTAGTCAGAGTATTATCGAGATTGGATATCGATGAATACGTAAAAGACTAGTATTACACTTGTGCTCGTTGTGAGGGCACAACGACATAGTTCTCATATATTTGGGTATAGGATACTCATGCAAGTGTAATAGGAGGTTGTGTTTTACCGATGGTACAGGAAACAGCTTCGCTCTGGATAGACCCCCTCAGAATTCCATTGGTAGTATGACTATGTGTCTATGGAAGTCCGAAATCAGGGTAGGTGTATTTGGTCTTAACCTAATACTTGCGACAATCAATATACTTTGGTTTTGGTCGTCCAGGGCTTTAATTATTTCTGTGTACGCCTCTTCTGGGTATATAGAGAATCATAGTGTGTTGGGTGTGATGTCAAGACGGAAGTATCACTCCAGTCATATGGAGATGATGGTCACGTAGGATACGGGACTGGTTCTCTTAAATGCTGCAGCTATCGGGATATTATTACTAGGTCATGTATATCCGATTATAGAGACTAGTTACCAGACATCCGATATGTGCTTCGTACAGGGCAGACACAATGCCAGCCCCAGGCCTAGCACGTGATCATCCGATACTGGATCGACATACATAATACTACGTATACTATGTCTGATATAGATCGCTTATTCCTGTAAGCATATTTCTGGAGAATTGGGTAGGCATGGCGCTTTGCTAGAAGCCAAACTTGTCTTGTAAATCGGTATAAACGTAGTACTAGGTACTTACGTGTTCGGATAGTCCGACGACCGAATTTACTGCCAACATATTCGGGGATCTCATGGGTCGCTTCCCGAAGATTCACCGATGACGTATAACTCGTACTTTATTAATCTGGGATTAATTAAATGAGAGAGAAAATTAATCTGGGATTAATTACGAAGATATTTTATCTGAGATAAAATATCATTTAAAGAGAGAGAACGATTAATTTGGAATTAATCGATAAATTAATATATTATATATATTAAAAGAAATTAGATTTCGACGCGGAATTGAAATTAGATTTTAATTCGGGCGAACGAGTTAATTTAGAATTAATTCGTTAGCGATGTGAATAGTAATTATGCTTAGCATGATTATTTAATTAAATTAGATTTAATTACGTCGCAACGGAAAATTTGTTAATTTGGAATTAACGAACCCGAGCCCGGGATTGTTTGCGAGCGCATTCGCATTTCGAATTGAGTGTGCGGCACGCAAGTCAAATCAAACGTCAAATCATTAGTCGCATCAAGCGTCAAATCATTAGTCACTTTGAGTGATGTGACAACTTGTCACATTGATTGATTGATTGATTGTGAGTTGATGGTAGTTGTTGGAATGGTTGTTGGATTTGATTATTTGACTTTTGGAAAGCCAATATTTGGTAAATCCTTTATTTATTTTTTGAAAATATATATTGTGTATTAGATACACATTTTAACCAATTAACACTCATCTCTCTCTTCCATCTATCTTCTCTCATTCACGCCTATGAGGGATGTTTTCTTGCTTCTGGTTTGGCTCACTGCTGAGAGCAGTAAGAGAGAAATTAAGTGATTTTGTTGCAAAATCAAAGTGCTAGCACACTCTAGGAGACATACGAAGGTATAGGGAAACCCACCCGCGAGCTTGGAATACCATTCGAAAGCTTGGAGCTTGGATTCTTGAAGATTGAAGCCGAAAATGGGACTCCAAATCAGCTCACTGCCGAGAGCATGGAGAGGGCAGAAACCAGATTTCTGTCATCATTCGTGTCGCTCAACCGATCATTGTGAGTATTCCGTAACTCCCTCGTTGTATTCGCACTTATTTTCAATGCTTGAAATGATCTTGGGAAGCTTAGAGAATTCCAACACTTGCATGGTAACATACATACATTAGTTGTAATTGAAAAGTTTGTAATATTCAGTGCTCTATTTTAATTTGAGGAAGCATCTAAAAAAGTGATGGAATAAAAAAATGAAAATAACGTCTGAGATCCGAGTTATTAAGTCCGCATGGGTTTTTTAACACCTAGTGTCGTAAAACCAACTGGTTTGAGAGTCACTGACCCAAAGCTCGCTACATGGATCAAAGATATTATAAGAATAAAAAGAGACATGAAATCTGAGTAATTAAGTCCGTATGGGTGTTTTAACACCTAGTGCCCTAAAGCCAACTGGTTTGGGAGTCACTGGCCCAAAGCTCGCTACATGGATGAAATATATTGTATATAAATAAAAAAAATTGAAAAAATCAGAAAAATATTCTATTGCTAAAAAAGGTATGAAGTCTGATATAACTTTAGGACAAAAATATTAGACTCTTTTCATCTACACTTATGAATATTGTGGGCACAATGAGTTGATTAATACCTTGTTAGCTGTGTGTATGGAGAATGGTAAAAATAATCAGAGAATTTACTTATTTGGTAATTTAGAAAGAAAGAAAACAACTACTAACTTGGATAAGGAGTTTCAATTGTTTAGTCACTAACTTGTTTATTCTCTTTTCTCTTGTCTTTTTGCTTTTGTGTGCATTATTTTTATATTGACATTTGTGGGTATCGTTGCTGTAAGCCCTCACGAGACTACAACTCCTTCCACTAGGGACACCTAAGGGTTTAAAGGTTTGTTGCATACGCTAAATGAAACCGTGATCCCTACGAAAAAGGCTTAGTTTAATTTTATTTTAAAGATGTTTATGTTATTTTATTTGTTGTTTTGCTCGAGGACTAGCAAAATGTTAGGTTTGGGGGTGTGATGAGTGGTAAATAAATCACTATTTCCCACTCATTTGACTTAATATTTGTATAGTTTCTTGAGTTTTGTGAATATTTTGATGTGTTTTGTGGTATTTTGTAGATAAATAAAATAATAGGACTCTCTGGAGGCAATTCGGGGCCAAAATAGCGAAAAACGGACGAAATGGCAAAAATGTAAATTTCTTGCTAAATTGCGTCGTTTGCTAAAATGCGCCGTGCTAAAATGCTTCTATTCGGCCAATTGCTTTCTTTCTAAAAGAGAGCAAAAAAAAAAAAAAAACAACTTACGGCCAAGGACTAAGAGAATTAAATGGCCACACTCTTTTTATTTTTTATTTTTAAGTAAATCATAAGTGTTGCTTTCGGCCAGGGAGAGAGAGAAATTAATATTTTCCAAAAATTGTGTTTCTTTTACTTTTTCCAAAAAGGCAAGGTCAATGTGTGTTGTATAAGTTTCCTTTAAATACTCACAGCCACTTCCATCAACTAGATTAACTAGTGATGTAAGTTGGTGGGTCCCACACTTAAATTCAAAATTCAAGTTGGGTGAGACTACACACTTCGGGCTCGGGTTCGTTTATTCCGAATAAATGAATTTTCCATCGCAACGTAATTAAATCTAATTTAATAAAATAATAATGCCTCGTAAAATTATTACGGAACTCGCTTACGAATTAATTCCAAATTAATTCGTTCGCTAGAATTAAAATCCAATTTTAATTCCGCATTGAAATCTAATTTCAATTAATATATCTAATATATTGTTTTAGCCTAATTAAATAAATTAAATAGTAAAATCTAATTCAACTATTAAATTTACTTTACCGATTAATTCCAAATTAATCGTGTTCTCTCTTCTCGACGAATTTAATCTCAGATAAATTCTCGACGCAATTAATCCCAGATTAATTATTTCTCTGATAATTAATACCAGATTAATTCTTGCCATAATTAATCCCATATTAATTTTCTCTCTCTTAATTAATCCCAGATTAATATTGTTCGAGTCAAATATCATCGGTGAATCTTTGGGATGTAACCCAAGAGATCCCTGGATATGTTGGCAGTAAATACGGTCATCGGACTATCCGAATACGGGCGTACCCAGTACCACATTTTCACTGATTCACAAGACATGGTTGGCTTCTAGCAAAACACTGTGTCTTATACGTAGTATTCTTCTACTGAATACAAGATCTGTGTCAGGCATAGTATACGTAGTATTACGCAATATGATCCAGTATCAGATGTCACATGATAGGCCTGGGGCTGGAGTTGTGTCTGCCCCGTACGAAGCATATATCGGATCACTAGCAAAGTCTCTTTATGATCGGAAAGTCATGACCTAGTCATACTTCCCCGATGGCTATAACACTTAGAGTACCAGTTATGTATCCATGTGTGATCATCATCTCCATATGACTGAAGTGATACTTCCATCTTGACTTCACACCCAATACACTACGATTCTCAGTATACCCAGAAGAGGCGTACACAGAACCTGTTAAAGCCCTGGACAACCAAAACCAAAGTATACTGATTGTCGCAAGTATTAGCGATGCAAGTCTTAGGTTAAGACTAAATACACCTATCCTAATTCAGATTCCCATAGACACATAGTCATACTACCAATGGGATTCCGAGGGGTCTATCCAGAGCGAAGCTGTTTCCGTACCATCGGTAAACAGAACCTCCTATTACACTTGCATGAGTATCCAATACCTAAATATATGAGAACTATGCCGTTACGCTTCCATAACATGCACAAGTGTAATACTAGCCTATTCCGCATTATCGATGTCCAGTCTCGATAATACTACGACTATGGATATTTAATGATTAAACCTTTGTGGATTAATACTGTCTCATATCTTATTAATCCGGAACTAATCATAAGGATTTTTATCATTTATATATCCAGGTAATCCAATTACAAATGATAAAAGAGCAGTTTCTTTTGTCACATAGTTAATTTGTACAACAACACCATGTTCTGTACAAATAGTGATGCTATAGGTCATACATGTCCAACAATCTCCCACTTGGCCTATAGCCAATCACTCAAGTGTCCAACACCTGAACTATGCACGGGTCGCTCGAATTTCTGCTGAGAAACAGCTTTCATCACCGGATTTGCAAGATTATCATCTAATGCGATTTATTCGATCATCACATCACCACGATGTATGATCGAACGAATCAGATGAGATAGTTGAAGTACATACTTGGATCATTGATGAGACCTCGGTTCCTTAGCCTATGATGTAGCCTAGCTCAGCTGCTAACAGAACTACTCCTAATCTAATTAGGAATTTTGTAGATCCAAAATACTTCTTTTGCTGCGTCAGCTGCAGCAATGTTCCGCTCTTGTTGTTTATTCGGCAACAGTATCTTGCTTGGAAGATTTCCAGCTTACTATTTCGTTATTCAAACAATATATGTACCCTTATTATGACTTACAGCCATTTTTATCGGTTTGGAAAATTGCAGTGGTGAACCCAGTTACCTCAAGTTCTCATTCTCCATAAATTAAGAAAGCATCCTTAGTTCGTCTAAGATACTCAAGGATGTTCCTTACATCAATCCAGTGACCATCACATGGATCGGCCTGATTGTGACTCCATATGCTCAAAGCATTTGAGACACCAGGTCGTGTACATGTTTGTCACAGTACGAGTTCTCGGAGAGTGCCAAAAACTTTTAGATCTATCCCAGCAAATCCTTATTCCTAGAATAAAGGTTGCATCTCCCAAGTATTGCATGGAGAATTTTAATGTAAGCCAAGCTTTCACCAATTATAGCATAGGAATATTATTGCCGAGAAGCAATACATCATCAATGTATAAGACAATCATTGTTAGTGCGCTCCCACTACCTTCTTATATACACAAGAATCATCTTCGTTTTGAATAAAATCATATACCATTATGATCTCATCAAAATGTTGGTTCCAAGAACGTTATGCATGTTTCAATCCATAAATGGATCGATTTAACTTGCAAACCTTGTTTGTATGTTTTGGCACGACAAAAGCGTCAGGATGTTGCAAACAAACATCCTCCAAAATATTTCCGTTAAGGAAAGCGGTTTTGGCGTCCGGCTGTTATATTTCATAAATGAAATATGCAGTTATAGCAAGTATTATCCGAATGGATTTAATCATGGCAACTGGTGAAAAATTTTCATCGTAGTCGACACTATGACTTTGACGATACCCTTTCTGTACAAGCCTAGCTGTGTACATTTCTTTGTTGCCATCCATGTATGTCTTCCTTGAAGACACATTTAGTACTAATAGGCACAATGCCTTCTGGTACATCAACCAGTGTCCAAACTTAGTTGGTATACATGGAATCCATTTCGGACTTCATGGCACTTTGCCATAAAAGGATTCGATACCTTGTATCACTTCCTCATATGTAGCCGGTTTGTCTTCCTCAATAAGATTGATATCTACATGAGGTGATATCAGAAACCCATACCTCCCTGGTTGTTTTCTGACTCTCTCCGACCTACGCGGTTCTTGTGTATTCGAATATTATTTGTACAGTTTCATCCCTGATGAACTGTTGGTGTTCTGTGAGGACATGGTGCTTGGAACAGTATTACTTTAATTTTCATCGATTTTTACTTTCCTCCCACTTACCACTGCATATAGGAATTCCTCTTAGGAAAACCGCATGGAGAGCAACAATTACATTGTTCTCTTGTGAGTTGTATAAGTACTATACTTTGGTTTCCCTAGGACAACCTACAAATAGGCACTTATCCGATTTGGGTTCTAGTTTGGTACCATCCAAACATATGCCCAGCATTCCCAAATCTTCAGGAATGAGAAACTCGATTTCTTTCCTTTTCATATGTAATATGAAGTCTGTCTAACAGATTTTCATGGAACCTTATTCAAAATAAGTACTGCACTGTTTAATGCGTATCCTCAGAAGGAATTGGTAGCTCAGAGCGACTCATCATTAACCTTACGATTTCCAACAAAGTTCGGTTTCTCCGTTCGGACACACCGCTCAATTGTGGTGTTCCGGGAGGAGTCCATTGTGAAAGAATACCATACTCTTTCAAGTAATCTTGAAAATCATATGTTTAAGTATTTTACACTATGGTCCGACCGTAATGTTTTTAATACTTTTACCGGTCTGTTTTCTTACTTCATGTCGAAACTCTTTGAATTACTCAAAAGTTTCTGACTTGTGTTTCAAAAGATACACATACCGTAACGCGATGCCACATCCATAAAGTTTACGAAGTATTCATATCCACCTCTAGCCTAGCTAGACATGGGCCCACTTACGTCATTATGAACGAGGGTTAACAGATTGGTGGCATTTGCACTTTTACCAAGTAAAAGGCGTTTTAGGCACTTTGCCTAATAAACTAGATTCGTAGACATCATTTGAATTAGAATCAAATCCGTCCTAGTACCCACTCTTCGAAAGTGTGGATATACGAGTCTTGTTAATGTGTCCCGGACAACAATGCCACAAATAAGTCTCATTTGATTCACTCAATTTGAGTTATTTGTTTGTCATGTTATATGTTTGAGATTCATTTATATTCAAAATATAAAGACCATTATTTACATCTAATGTAGATATCTCGATATCATCTTTATAAACAAAACACTCAGTGTTTCGAAATATAAAGGTATACCCGCAACGGGTTAAACTAGATATAGAAATAATATTTGTAGTCAAACTAGATACATTATAACAGTCTCCTAATTTAAGTACATGCCCAAAGGGCAGTTCCAACAGTGATGAAAACGTAAAGACAGTGGCGTTTGGGGGAAACAATATTGTGGTGAATTTAGTTTTAATAATGAAAATTGATTTAAGTTGTAAGGTGGGTGTGGTTACTCTATGGCCGAAACTGGAGGGAAATTGTTGAGCAAGTAAATTGTGTTATGAGAAATAACTTGATAAAAGCTTAAGATTGGTTTGTGTGTTGGGTTTGATTATTATTCAAATTTGATTATGTAGATATGGTCAAGTGTTTATCATTTGGTGTAGGTTTAGTATTGCGTTGATGGAGGTGTTATAAGTAATTCAGATAAGTTTAAAGTCAATTTAAGTTTGTTGAGATGATATTGAATTATATGTAAGCTTGTACCAACAAATATTTATAGAGTCAGGATATAGAGGAATTAAGAATCGATTAAGCGCTGATGTATATAGCAATATGAGATGATGAAATATGAGTAATTATATAAGTATATATGTGTATGAGAAAGTATAAATGTATGTGTTTGGCATTTGCGAGGGTATCTGGTGATAAATTAATACATGAATTTAAATGTGTATATATATGAGCAAACAATTTATAAATTTATGTATGCGATAGTGTAGTAGCATATGTAAAAGGGGATAAAGAAAAGCAAGCATAAGTATGACAAAGAGTGAATAGAAGTATAATGCAGTGAGTATACTCATGATATATATGGATCATGTATGCTTATGTGAAATGAATGGATGATTTGAAACCGATGTGAATATCAGAGGCTATTATACGTATTTGCTAAGTAGTATTGTATGTACGTATATATGTGAGAATTTTGAAATTGTATTTGCATGTATATAAGAGAAGTGTGCTACGGTATGTGTGAATGTATATGAACTCCAAATGCTAAGCTATTGTAAGGTTATCATGGTTAAATAAGGTTAAAAGAAGATTATTTTGGTATTGAAGAAATAAGTTTTGGTATTAGAGTTAGTTGTAACCGAATAGAAGGAAGTTTGTTAGATTTACCGATTTGATGATATTTCAAAGATATTTACTAGTGATAAGTATTAATGTGCGACCTCATGTTTTAGCATTGAAATTGTTCTGATGTTATGTGACGTACTTTGTGATTTTGAATCCATGCTTCTTGTGATTTGAATGTCTGGCCATTGTATTGACATTTTGTAAATATGAAAAATTTGACATGGGTTAAGTAAAAAGGATAATAACAAGTTAATAAATCTGAACTTGTAACAATTTAGTAATTCTGATAATCTGTTAATATGTTTGACTTTTTTGTTTGTAATACTAGCATGGTTACTTACTGAGTTTTATAACTCACACCAAACTAGTTTTCTAGTTTTACATGTTGGTTTATAGATTGGTCAACCACTACATATTTGGAAGTCATACTCGAGAAGTGGATCACCCACGTGACAGTCACCCTTGCAAATGTCCTAAGAGAAGTTTTAGAAGTTTAGGATATTTGATTTATGGTTTTATTTGTCATGCTGAGCACTCCATTTGTATTAAGTAAATGATTTGATTGCTTATAATGTTGTGGGCACAGAGCCCTTGAGTGTTGATAGATGATATGGGGACGAAGTCCTTAGTGTAAGTGTTCCTAGAACCTGCCAAGATCGTCTAAGAGTGATTTATGTGTGAATAAATCAAAGAGAGTTGCAGAATACTCACATTGATCGGATGAGTTCAAAACTTTTCCTTCTTTGTTGGATGTGTTGGAAGCTTCGGAGCTTGTAATCGAGTTCCATACTCTCGGGTGAGTTTCCATATCACCTTGATTCACTCCTTTAAGTGCTAGCTTGAACAAAAAATGAAAGAAAATTTTCTCCTCCAATGAGCAATAATGTTCGGCATTTTGAGAGAGAGAAGAGGGAATAGTGTTTTTTGTATTTTGATTTCTAAAATCAATTTTTAAAAAACAAATCCAAAAAGTTGTTTATACTTTTTTCAAAAAAGCTAAAGTGTGTTTGACAAGAAACCTTTAAAAGCTTCCAACCACTTCCATCACTCAAGTGACTTGTTGATGTAAGTTGGTGGGCCCCACTTTAAATTCAAAATTCAAGTGGGCTTGCTCAACACACTTCGGGCTCGGTTTCGTTTAATCCGATTAAACGAATTTTCCGTCGCAACGTAATTAAATCTAATTTAATTAAATATTAATGCCTAGCAAAATTATTACAGAAGTCGCTCGCGAATTAATTCCAAATTAATTCGTTCGCTTGAATTAAAATCCAATTTCAATTTCGCGTTGAAATCTAATTTCAATTAATATATCCGATATATTATTTTAGCCCAATTAAATAAATTAAATCGTAAAATCCAATTTAACTATTAGATTTACTTTGCCGATTAATTCCAAATTAATCTCGTTCTCTCTTCTCGACGAATTTAATCCCAGATAAATTCTTGACGCAATTAATCCTAGATTAATTGTTTCTCTTTTAATTAATCCCATATTAATTCATTGCCGTAATTAATCCCAGATTAATTTTCTCTTCATAATTAATCCCAGATTAATTTTCTGTTCGAGTCAAATCTCAACGGTGAATCTTCGGGAAGCGACCCAAGAGATCCCTGGATATGTTGGCAGTAAATACGGTCATCGGACTATCCGAATACGTGCGTACCTGGTACCACGTTCTTACCGATTTATAAGACATATTCTTCTAGCAAAGCACCGTGCCTACCCAATTCTCCAGAAATATTCTTCTGCGGAATATAAGATCTTTATCAGGCGTAGTATACGTAGTATTGCGTATAACGATCCAATATCGATATTACATGCTAGGTCTGGGGCTGGAATTGTGTCTGCACCGTACGAAGCATATATCGGATCTCTGGTAACTAGTCTCTATAATCGGATAATCATGACCTTGTCATATTATCCGATAGCTGCAGCATACAAGAGTACCAGTTCCGTATCCTGCGTGATCATCATCTCCATATGACTGAAGTGATACTTCCATCTTGACATCACACCCAATACACTACGATTCTCAGTATACCCAAAAGAGGCGTACACAGAACCTGTTAAAGCCCCGGATGACCAAAACCAAAGTATACTGATTGTCGCAAGTATTAGCGATGCAAATCTCAGGTTAAGACCAAATACACCTACCATGATTCGGATTCCCATAGACACATAGTCATACTACCAATAGGATTCCGAGGGGTCAATCCAGAGCGAAGCTGCTTCCGTACCATCGGTAAATAGAACCTCCTATTACACTTGCATGAGTATCCAATACCCAAATATATGATAACTATGTCATTACGCTTACATAGCATGCACAAGTGTAATACTAGTCTATTCTGCATTATCGATGTCCAGTCTCGATAATACTACGACTAGGGATGTTTAATGATTAAACCTTACATGGATTAATACTGTCTCATATCTTATGAATCCGGTACTAATCATATGGACTTTTATCATTTATATATCCCGGTAATCCAATTACAAATGATAAAAGAGCAATTTCATTTGTCACATAGTTAATTTGTACAACAACACCATGTTCTGTACAAATAGTGATGCTATAGGTCATAATTGTCCAACAATCTCCCATTTGGCCTATAGCCAATCACTCAAGTGTCCTACACCTGAACTATGTACGTGTCGCTCAAACTTTGCTGAGAAACAGCTTTCGTCAACGGATTTGCAATGTTATCATCTGATGTGTTTTATTCAATCATCACATCGCCATGATTTATGATCTGACAAATCAGATGAAATAGTCGAAGTATATATTTGGATCATTGATGAGACCGTAATTATTTAGCCTGTACTGTAGCCTACCTCAGCTGCTAACAAAACTATACCTAATCCAATTAGGATTATATAGATCCAAAATACTTCTTTTGCTGCCTCAGCTGCAACACTATTCCGCTTTTGTTATTTATTCGGCAACAGTATATTGCTTGGAAGATTTCCACCTCACTGTTCCCTTATTAAAACTAAATATGTACCCTTATTGTGACTTAAGGTCATCTTTATCAGTTTGGAAACTTGCAGCGGTGAACCTAGTTACCTCAAGTTCTCATTTTCCATAGCTTAAGAAAGCATCATTAGTTCGTCTAAGATACTTAAGGATGTTCTTTACATTAATCCAGTGACCATCACTTGGATTAGTCTTATAGCGTCTACATATGCTCAAAGTATATGAGACATCAGGTCACATACATTTCAAAAATGTACGAGCTCTGGGAGGGTTGTCAGCAGCTTTCTAGATCTATCCCTGTAGATCTTTATTCCTAGAATAAAGCCTGCTTCTCCCAGGTATTCTATGGAGAATTTTAATGAAAGCCAAGCCTTCACCGATTATATTATGGGAATGTCATTCCAAGAAATATCATATCATCATTAAATAGGACAATCACTGTCAGTGCGCTCCCACTAACCTTCTTATATACACAAGAATCAACTTCATTTTGAATTAAATCATATACCATTATGATTTTATCAAAACGTTGGTTCCAAGAACGCAACGCTTGCTTCAATCCATAAATAGATCGATTTAACTTGCAAACCTTGTTTGCATGTTTTGGTATGAAAAAACCGTCAGGATGTTTATAAACATCCTCAAAAAGGTTTCCTTTAAGGAAAGCGGTTTTGACGTCTAGTTGCCATATTTCATAAATGAAACATGCAGCATTAGCAAGCATTATCCAAATGGTTTTAATCATGGCAACATGTGAAAACATTTCGTCGTAGTTGACACTATGTTGTTGACGATACCCTTTCTGTACAAGCCTAGCTATGTACATTTATATGCTGCCATCCATGTATGTCTTCCTTGAAGACTTATATAGTACCAATAGGCACAATGCCTTCTGGTACATCAACCAGTGTCCAAACTTGGTTGTATACATGGAATCCATTTCGAACTTCATGGTACTTTGCTATAAAAGGAATCGATACCTTGTATCACTTCCTCATACGTAGCCGGTTCGTCTTCCTCAATAAGATTGATATCTACATGAGGTGAGATTAGAAACCCATACCTCCCATGTTGTTTTCTGACTCTCTCCGACTTACGCGGTTCTTGTGTATTCGAAGATTATTGGTACAGTTTCATCCCTGATGAACTGTTTGTGTTCTGTGAGGACTCGGTGCCTGGAATAGTATTACTCCGATTTTCATCGAGTTTTACTTTCCTCCCACTTACCACTGCATATAGGAATTCCTCTTAGGAAAACCGCATGGAGAGCAACAATTACATTGTTCTCTTGTGAGTTGTATAAGTACTATACTTTGGTTTCCCTATGACAAACCACAAATATGCACTTATCCGATTTGGGTTCTAGTTGGGTATCATCCAAACATTTAGCGCATGCCCAGCATTCCCAAATCTTCAGGAATGAGAAACCCGGTTTCTTTCCTGTTTATATCTAATATGAAGTATGTCTAACAGATTTTCATGGAACCTTATTCAAAATAAGTATTGAACTGTTTAGTGCATATCCCTAGAAAGAATTTGGTTGTTCAGAGCGACTCATCACTAACCTTACTATGTCCGACAAAGTTTGGTTTCTCTGTTCGGACACACCGTCAAATTGAGGTGTCTCGGGAGGAGTCCTCTATGAAAGAATTGTTGGACAATTATAACCCATAGCATCACTATTTGTACAGAACATGGTGTTGTTGTACAAATTAACTATATGACAAAGGAAATTGCTCTTTTATTATTTGTAATTGGATTACCAAGATACATAAATGATAAAAGTCCATATGATTAGTTCCGGATTAATAAGATATGAGACAATATTAATCCACTAAGGTTTAATCATTAAAATATCCCTAGTCGTAGTATTATCGAGATTGGACATCGATAATGCGGAATAGACTAGTATTGCACTTGTGCGCGTTGTGGGAGCATAACGACATAGTTCTCATATATTTAAGTATTGGATACTTATGCAAGTGTAATAGGAGGTTGTGTTTACCGATGGTACGGAAACAGCTTCGCTCTGGATAGACCCCTCGGAATCCCATTGGTAGTATTACTATGTGTCTATGGGAGTCCGAATCAGGGTAGGTGTATTTGGTCTTAACCTGAGACTTGCATCGCTAATACTTGTGACAATCAGTATACTTTGGTTTTGGTCGTCCGGGGCTTTAACATGTTCTGTGTACGCCACTTCTGGGTATACTGAGAATCATAGTGTATTGGGTGTGATGTCAAGGTGGAAGTATCACTTCAGTAATATGGAGACGATGATCACGCATGGATACAAAACCGGTACTCTCTTAAATGCTGCAGCTATCTGGATAATATGACAAGGTCATGATTATCCGATTAAAGAGACTAGTTGATGTTAATCCGATATATTCTTCGTACGGGGCATACACAATTCCAACCCCAGGCCTAGATCGCAATACATAATACTACGTATACTATGCCTGATAAAGATTACATATTCCTTTAAAGAATATTTCTGGAGAATTGGGTAGGCACAGTTCTTTGCTAAAAGCCAACCATGTCTTGTAAATCGGTAAGAACATGGTACTAGATACGCACATATTCGGATAGTCCGATAACCGTATTTACTGCCAACATATCCAGGGATCTCTTGGGTCGCCTCCCAAAGATTCACCGTTGAGATTTGACTGGAATAGAAAATTAATCTGGATTAATTATGAAAGAGAAAATTAATCTGGGATTAATTATGGCAATAATTAATCTGTGATTAATTGCGTCGAGAATTTATCTGGGATTAAATTCGTCGAGAAGAGAGAACGAGATTAATTTGGAATTAATCGGTAAAGTAAATTTAATAGTGAATTAGATTGTATTATTTAATTTACTTAATTGGGCTAAAATAATATATATTAGATATATTAATTAAAATTAGATTTCAATGCGGAATTAAAATTGGATTTAAATTCAAGCGAAAGAATTATTTTAGAATTAATTCACCAGTGACTTTCGTAATAATTTTGCTAGGCATTATTATTTAATTAAATTGGATTTAATTAAGTCGCAACGGAAAATTCATTTAATTCGGAATTAAACGAACTCGAGCCCGAGCGAAGTTGCGTGTTGGATTGTCCGACTTAAATTTGGAATTTAAAGTGGGGCCCACCAACTTACATCAACAAGTCACTTGATTGATGGAAGTGGTTGGAAGCTTTTAAAGCTTACTTGTCCAACACACTTTACTTTTTGGAAAATATAAATGCAACTTTTGATTTGTTTTTGGTAATTGATTTTAGAAATCAAAAAGTTGAAAACATTATTCTCTCTTCCTCTCTCATGCTTGGCCGAAAGTTCAAGCTTCCATGGTGGAAAATTTTTCTCTTTCATTTGTTCCAAGCTAGCACTTAAAAGAGTGAATCAAGCTGACATGGAGACTCACCCGAGAGTTTGGAACTCGTCTTCAAGCTCCGAGCTACTACATCCAAAGGAATTTTGAAAGCCTATATCCGGTCAATGTGAGTATTCCGCAACTCCCTTTGATTTATTCACACACAAATCACAACTTAGAGATCTTGGCATGTTCTAGGAACACTTACAATGGTATCAGAGCCATCTAAGTTTGATTTGAATTTTAGGGTTTATGGACTTTATTTGGGATTTTTGTGTTTAGAACTTGATTTTCCTAAATTGGATATTGGGTTGTGTTTGAATGATGTTGAATTGGATTTGTGCATCTTCCATTTTGTGAAAAATTGATAGGATTAATATTCCCCAAAAAATTACCCCTTGGCCGAGAATATGAACCCTAGAAGCTCATGGGAATTTTTTGAAATTTGACATATTGGATGTGTTGTTGGCATAAAATGAATCTTAAATGTTGATTTAATTAGATTGAAATCAAATTGGATGTCAATTTTATTGCCAATGCCGTGAGCTAAGTAGCATGGATTAGATTGATTTTGCTTCAATTTATGTTGGACATGAATTGGAAATGTTAGGCATGATTAATTAGATTAAATTGATGTTTGGAAACATTAGGTTAATTAATTAATTATGGCAATTACACTTGAATTGAGTTAATTTATAATTTGGAATAATGAATTAATTTAATTATTGTATTTGGGCTTAATGGGCTTCGTTGGGACAAGTTTGGTTTAGGATAATTGGTTGGATCCAATTGGGCCTAAAACCATATCCATAAAGTCCAAATATGCTAATTATGCCTTTAAATAATTTAATTGGGCCTAATGGGCCTAAATTGATTCTTGGCATAAGGTGATTCCTAATTAGGCCTTGGCATCTTGGGTTTGACCCATAATTGCCAAAGCCCATGCCTATTGAATTAATTGAAAGCCCATTGGACTTTAATTGAATAATATCATATACTAATTGGGCCTTTGAGACCCATAAAGATTGGATTTGGAATCCAAGCCTAAAAGGCACTTTTAAAAGTGTAATTATTTAATTTGGAATTAATTATGATTAGTATTGAATATAATTTAAATTGGATTTAAAATTATAGTTCGATATAATTCAAGAATACGTACTTTGAGTATTTATTCTTAAACAAGTTGGACTCGCGCAAATCAAATTGTTGTTTGAACATTGGATGATCATTAATTTAAAGATTAATTAATTGGATTAGATTGATTGATAACATGCTATGTGTGAATACTTGGATGTATGTATGAATAATGTATATCAGATGGATATTAGATGGGTGAGGGCAATTTTGGAAATTGTTGTAATAAATTTAGAATTTATTTAATTGAACCTGCGTGTCCAGCCTATTACCTCTTATCTCATTGTATTTCTCTTCTCACCTATTCCTCTCAATGTAAATGAGGTTTCTTTAGAAGTGTTATGTAATTGGGTAGAAGTAAGAATAGTGTAATGGGAGAGAGGAAAGGAGAGATTTGTTCTAGGAACAAATTGTGTTATATATCCATCCGCATATCATTATTATTTATCGCGCCTTATTATACTTTTAGAATGCATGCTTAAGGGTGTATGATGAGACCTAATCAAAGATAATTAATTGGTTGCCAATTACGCGAAAAACCCTCAATAATATTAAGCGATTTCCTTCATTAAGTGATTCTCTCTCAAGATCCAAGATTGGCACTGGTTTGTTGGCCAAAGTCAAGACCTTTGTCCATCGCAGATGTGTTTGAATCATGAAGGCTTTGTTCCATATCGCATGTCTTGTCCAAGTTGTGATTTGTTGGCCAAAGTCAAGATCACTTTTTATCTATCGACATCGATTATGAAGCTTTCCAAAGTCAATGGGTGACGCTTAACTAGAATCATTAAGCTTGTTGTGCCAAAGCCAAGGCTTAGTTGATTTAGAGGAAAAAAGGTTAGGCAATATATTAGATATATGTTTCGGACTTGGAGGTCCACCTACTGGATCTAGGAATTGGATGGGATCCAATTGATCTTAGAGATCTACCTAGTTAAGTTTCTTACAATTTGTTGGCCAAAGTCAAGATTGTATGTTATTTAACGGGATCCTAGCCCACTAGGAAACTAGGTTTCCCGAGTACTCCAAAGAGGGTTAGAGGCTCGCCGAAAAATAGTTGGAGGCAAGTATTAAATTTGCAATTTTGTTTAGATACTTACCAATACGCACTCATTTCATTTTTTGTCATTATTAAATATATATTAGTTGGACTAATATTTAATTGTTGTTTCAATTAAACAGTTGGACTGTACTCAAACTATTCCATTTATAGTTGATTATATAATTGGATTATAGTAATCAATATATTTCAATTTAATCAATCAAATAGTAGTTGATTATATAGTTAGACTATAGTAATCATTATATTCGATTATACCTGAAATCGTTGATTGGATAGTTGGACTATAACAATAAAAAATAACTGAAAGATTAGCGCTTAAAACATAATCATAGGTGAAAATGTCTTTAAACCGCTTTAATTTTCAGATTGGGAATAAAACCTCAGGATAGTCCTGGGAACTGAGAAGTTATTCTATTTGATAGAGTGACATCTCGGGCCTAAGCCCGGAGTTGAGCAAATAGTGGAGCATGCGTTTTGGAAGACTCATGGTGATGATAACATTAGTGCTCAATCCTTTATGCTTGCCGCAAAGACTCCTTAATTTCATCGTCAAAACTAAGGATTAGATCCTTATACCATAATGTTGAAATTAAATGATCTTCATAGATTTATTCTTAGATCTTAGAAGTATAAATTGCAAAAGAATCTCTTTCGCTCGCGTATGTCAGAGAGTACATCTGTCAAGCACTAGGTGTCGCAGATGATTGCTGACATCGATCAGCTAGGTTAGCTGGGCATTACCTACGTGGCCGAGACTACCAAAGATTTGATCTTATAGTCTCTACCTGAAAGCTAGGGCAGGTTCATTATGAATCAAGAGTAACTCTTGGAGAGTTGATGGCTATGCTCAATGAGGCAGAGCCAGAGCTTCTAAAAGGGGCAAAGGAAAAATCATCACAGTCTTTTGGGAAGACAAATGACATATCCCAAGATGTCTGCCTAAACTGTGGGAAATGGGGTCACTGGAAGCATGACCGCCGTATGGACAAGGCAAAAATGAAGGAAGTAAAGAGGGGCAAGGCTTTGGCTTCAGGTATGTTTGTTATAAACATGTCCACTGCTGGTTTTAAAATTGGATTTTAGATACTGTTTGTGGTACATAAATATATGTACTGATGTGCGGGATCTGCTAATAAGCAGGAGACTGGCTTCAGATGAGATCAACCTGCGAGTTGGAAACGGGACGAGAGTCGCTGTTTTAACCGTAGAAACCTAAGTTTAGGAACTACCCTTTGGGTATGTACCTAAATTAGGAAACTGTTAAAATGTACCTAGTTTGACTAGAAATATTATCTCTATATCTAAGTTTAACCCGTTGCAAGTATACCTTTATATTCTAGAACACTAAGTGTTTTATTTTATAAAGATGATATTGAGATAAACACATTAGATGTGAATAACAGTAATTATATTTTGAATATAAATAAATCTCAAACATATAAACATGACAAATAAATAGCTCAAACTGAATTAATCAGATGAGACTTATTTGTGGCATTGGTGTCTAGGACACATTAACAAGACTCGTATATCCACACTTTCGAACAGTGGGTGCTAGGACGGATTTGATTCTAATCAAATAATATCTACGAATCTAGTTTATTAGGCAAAGTGCCTAAAACATCTTTTAGTTTGTAAAAGTACAAGTGCCACCGATCTGTTAGCCCTCGTTCATAGTGACGTAAGTGGGCCATATCTAGCAAGGCTAGAGGTGGATATGAATACCTCGTAACCTTTACGGATGTGGCATCGCATAATGGTTATGTGTATCTTAATGAGACACAAGTCAGAAACTTTTAAAGTTTCAACTCGAAGTAGACAGACAGACTGGCTAAAGTATTAACCGTCACGGTT
>SKCR01001784.1:0-31769 GCA_019454045.1 Zanthoxylum bungeanum | reverse complement strand
CCCAAAATTCCTCTTATTTTGGCCATAAAAACTTCCGGTTCTCGGCCTCCTCTTCCTCAATGTCCATGACAGTTTCCCTTAGCTGCCGAAAATCAGTAATCATCGAAGTCATTCTCCTCAGTTTGCCATAGATCGAGGGCTTGGTGCCCTTAATGATCATTTTAATCTGGTCATTCTCAGAGGGCCGAGTCTGCATCTTCAGAAGCTGGCTTCTCCAGCGGTCTACATACTCCTTGAAGCTTTCTTCTGGCTTCTGCTTAGTGTTCTCCAAATCACGAAGTGACAAATCAATCTCTAAGTCTGTAACATATTGCTTCAGAAAAGCATCAGCTAGTTCCCTACAATCTTCCTTAACCTTCTTCTCAAGGCTATGATACCAAACCACAGGAGCCCCCTCGAGTGACATCCCAAACATCTTTTGGACTTGGCACTGTGATAGGCCCACTGAACTCATGACCGAGACATATTGCTGCAGATGGACTCTCGGGTCTCCATTCCCATTAAACTTGGCCATGTCGGGCATTCTGAACTGAGCAGGCAACTGTTCCTCAAAGGTCATCGCCTCATAGTCTAGTAAGTCTTCATCCTTACCCTTCATCTTACGGGTAACAGACTCTACCTGGTCACGGAGTTTCTGCAATTCTGTCTGAGACCCCACTGTTCTCCCAGTGGCATAATCAGCCATATCATCATCAAAAGCGGGGATGTCATCCCCCAACCCATTCGGAGTCTCCTCACGTCCTACATTCTCAGAGTTTCCCCAGCACGGGGCACAGCCATATTTGTCATGGCAGTAGTTAGGGCTTGCAACTGTTCGGTAATCTTGGCTAAACCGCTTTCCAACTGATCTATCCGGGGTACCTCATTATCGGATGTACTCATATCTGTTACCGGTCTTTTGGTGAGTCTTCCCTCTTCCCTAACCCAACGGGAGTCTATAATGGCTTTTTAAAACACAAGGGTTAGCATGATGTATGTATGCATGGGGTGCATGAGATGCATGTAACATATAAAATATACTAAATCAATTAAAATTTTCACACAAATCGGCCTGTTATCATTTTAGAATCTTTCGGGCTAATCGTCATAGAAGTGAACCCATCCCAGTTTAAATGGCCCAATGAGTTCACATCTCATGACAAAGTGCCCGACTAAACCCGAATGATAACGTTCCGAACACAATCACAAAGTGGCCCATCAATCACTTAGAAGCCTTTGGCCCAATAGTCATGAAATACGTTCTTGTCCTAGTTTAAATGGCCCAACAAGCCCATATCCCATGACAAATGGTCCAAATGGATCCAAACGACAATGTTCCCAAACACAAGCATAGAAGGAAGACGATGCAAACATGGCATAAAATAATTTTTACAAAGTGGCCCATCAACATTTCAGAAGCTTTGGGCCTAATAGTCATAAGGTACGAACTTGCCCTAGTTTAAATGGCCCAGCAAGTCCGCATTTCTGATAATAGTCCAACTGCATCCAAATGAGGATGGTCCACAAGCACATATTCAAAGAAATAATTGTTACTTTAGCCACCCGGTCTATGGGTGGGTTAGTAAGAGTATAGACAAAGGCTCTCACCGGCGAAGGATGGCCCACAACTAGGTCTCCCCACTCAAGGGTTCGAGCAACCAAGTGAGCGCACCCCTTTTTATACACTAAGGTACGTGCCAATGAGCTATGGTGTGTGACGGACTGTCAAATGGATTTCCCGTTGTAGATTCCCCAGAGGGAAGGTGGAGCGAGGCTCACTTAAATACCCAAGCCTCTTAGGCTCTTATCGCTTGGTGTCAGGAATAAACAACGAGTCCTCCAAATTAGTCCATCACAATAGGCTACAAGTAGATGGCTATCTAGGTGCCTTCACAGCTTTTCCTTCTAGAAAGGTAGTGAATGAAGGAAGACACCAAACCATTGCCTAGCCTTAAAATGCCTTTGATTAAACCCTCACTTTATCCACTATAGACACGGTCAATTAAAACATAAATCCAAACATCACAAGACAATATTTCGGGGCCAATTCTCTATCCCCAGTGGAGTCGCCAGACTGTGGGACACAGGAACTGGACGACGCCGTTCCTAGGCTCGCGGCCTAGTTGGGAAGGATTACATAACATGGAGTCGCCACCCGGTGTGAACCGGGACAAAGATTTAAGGCCGCACTCACCCCTCGCAAGGGAAGACCTCAAACCGTTGGGTTTGGAATGGTCCCTTACTTATGTCACTTGTCATGAAAGGATTCATGTAATAATTTAACTAAGCTTAAGTAACACTTATTTTCAAGAGTATCATGCTTCTAAATTATCATATGCAAAATAAAAACTTATGTGTACATTTTTACATATATCTCATATTTAAAATTCATGATTAACATATATCAAGATAGCAGCGAACATACAACTTTATTTACATATCACATTCAGGAAAAACACAAGCACACATATTGACCATACAAGCACACATATGGGCATTTTTCCAAGCGGTACGTGGAATTATAGCCCAAGTACAGACCGCACTACCGTCCATTCGGAATCGGCTACGGAATTTACGTCTGGGTTTCCATCCGATATACCGCAAGAAATAATACTTAAATGTTATCATGACATAAGCATATGAATGGTAATACATCAACATATTTGCATTTATACATGTGGAGATAGCTACTAGGAAAACTATGCATGAAATCTAATGAAAAGGACTCAGTTCAGTGTGTTCACGTTCGTGTAGCGTTCGTAAAAGCGTTCGAACGGAAATGAAACAGAATGCTCACGTTGAGTAGCGTTCGTAAACACGTTCGAACGGAAATGAAACAGAATGCTCACGTTCGAGTAGCGTTCGTAAACGCGTTCGAACGGAAATGAGACAGAATGCTCACGTTCGTATGGCGTTTGTTAACGCGTTCGAACGGATACGAGACCTCACACATAATAAGGCAAAAACACATGCGCGTTCGAGTTGCGTTCGTAAACGCGTTCGAACGGGAACAGACCTGATGCATGAAATGAGACGCAATACATAAACACGAAATAAAAGGGCGCGGCGAAGTACTGCCATAAAGGTGACCTTTTGGGGCTCTTGATCTCTCAAAGAGAGGACCTTTAGACCAACATACTAAGCCCATGCGCGTCACATCACACATACAAGAATAGAACCAATCACATCAACCAAGTATGCCCGATTGAACACATCTGACATCCAATCTGAACACACATCAATCGGCGCGGCAAAGCATCGTGGTAACGGGTTTCAACCCCTCCCCATAAAGGATCTTTCATTCCACTTACTAAGCCCATGCGCTTGATTGAACCATACATAAAAGATAAACTCAATAACATCAAACTAAGTATGCCCGATTGAACGTATCTCGCATCCAACCGAACACACATCAACCGGCGCGGCGAAGTAGTGTCACAAAGGTGGCCTTTTCGGCTCTTTGTCTCCCAAATGGAGGACCTTTGAACTAACTCACTAAGCCCATGCGCTTGGTTGAATCATGCATAACTAAACAACATATTGAATTCAAGTAAAGAAAACTAAATAAACAAAAGCAACACAACAAAAGAAAGATGGTGCCGTTTACCCAAGCGGTACGTGGAGTTGTGGCCCGAGTACAGATCATATTACCGTCCATTCGGAATCGGCTATGAAATTTATGTCCGGGTTTTCATCCGATATACCGCGAGAGTTGACACATCTCTCATTCATCCAATACCCACAACATACATCATACACACAACGGATACCACAAATACAGAAAATATAATCAAAATAAATGACCAGAAAATAAAATGAGAATAAGTGTGAAAGATACCCTCAGATCTAACCTTTTAAGCCGTCTCTCGGACTCGCGTTCCACGGAAATCGAAAGGGGGTAAAGCTCCGCAACTTTCTGGTCCACTGGTTCAACGTCCTAGCTCACTGCTTCGCTGTTTTGCTTACGGTTCGAACTCCGTTCTGCTCCTATTCGGCTTCTGTCTTGCTGCTCACTGCACGGGCCACCTGTTTTAACGTTTTCAATAACCTATTCCAAGTTTGTGTGGGTTCTTAGTGCAATTATATGTGATTATTTTTAAGATTATCTATGCAGTTTTTATGTTACTGTTTTTGGGATTTTGGGGACTGTTTTGGGAGGATTTTTGCTGCTACTTTAAGGTGATTTGGGCTGCTGTTTTAAGGTGATTTAGGGGCTACTTGGGCGTGTTTTAGAGGGGTGCAGGGGCTGGTTTCAGTGGCTTTAGGAAGGCTTGTTATTTTCGGCTATGGAGGGAGGAGAAGGAGAGAAATTCTTGTTGTTTCTTGCTTACAATGGGCGTCAATGGGAAGGCTTCTTTTTTGTGTATCTGCCTCAACTAGAGGAGAGGAGAGACTTGGTGAAGGGTGGTTTATATAGAGAAGGGTTAGGGTTGTCAAGGGAAGGGATTTTGGCATTAAAGAGGGGATATGATTTGGTGTTTAGCAAGGAAAGTCAAAGATTGAGGGGGGGACAAATTTGGTTTAGATTAGGAAGTCAATACTTTTAAATTGGTGGATATCTTATTGAATTAGGAAGTCAAATATGTGATTGGCTTTAATTGGTTAAGATTGATTTTAATTAGGCAAATCTTATTTTTTAGTTTTAGTATATAATATATTTGATTCATTTATATTAGGCATGATTTTATTTAATTGGTAAATGATTTAAATATTTTATTTAATGTTTAATATTTATTTATTTAATTTGGGATGTGTTTTATGGGCTTTGGGGAGCTAAATGGGCTGGGGTGTGTGAGGCTAGCAGCAAAACCAGAATTACCGGCTCCGTTCGAACGCCTCCTCGCACGCGGCACGAACGTCCGCAATCTGCACGAGGTTCGAACGAAGTAACGAACGCAGCACCAACGAAGACAGTGAACTTGTGGAATGAACTTGATGATATACTTTTCCGAATTTCCCCTTCCGATATCCGTTTCCCGCGGCTTTCGTGACTCAAAAGGAAGTGCCTCCAAATGAGGCTCATCATCGGGTTTCACATGCGAAAATGCAATGCCTACACCTACATACTCTGCTCCAGCATGTCTGAGAATATGGCAATCATGCAACGCTAAAATATGGCATGAGCATTACAAAATCCAAATGGCATCCTGCGGAAAGCAAAAGTACCATAGGGACATGTAAAAGTGGTTTTCTCATGATCTTATGGGGCGATGGCAATCTAATTGTAACCTGAATATCCGTCCAGAAAGTAATAGAACTCATGTCCAGCTAGTCTGTCTAGCATCTGATCAATGAATGGCAGCGGAAAATGGTCATTCCTTGTTGCTTTGTTCAACTTTCGGTAATCCATGCATACTCTCCATCCAGTCACCGTTCTTTTCATTTGTAACCACAGTAATTCCTCATTTCTTTGGTACACACTGCATAGGACTCACCCAACTGCTATCTGAGATGGGGTAAATGATGCCAGCATCCAACCATTTGATTATTTCTTTCTTTACGACTTCCTTCATAATTGGATTGAGTCGACGTTAATGCTCCACTGTGGGTTTGTATTCGTCATTCATCAGGATCTTGTGCATGCAAAATGATGGACTAATGCCTCGAATGTCTGCTATAGTCCAGCCAATGACTCTCTTGTGTTCTCGTAACACTCTCAGTAACTTTTCTTCATGCTCCAATGTTAGAGAATAAGAAATAATAACATGTAATTCAGAAGATTTCCCAAGAAATGCATACCTGAGATGGCTCAGAAGTAACTTCAGCTCCAATTGTGGTGGTTCTTCAATTGAGGGCTTGATTCGATCTTTCTTTGGGAGTTCCAGGCTTTCCACTTGTGGTGTCGATTTGAAACGGAATGGTTTGTCAAGGTAGTTGATACATTCCAGGATTTCAGCATCTAGCTCGATATTAGTCATGTTGGTGATGCAAGCTTCAAGTTTGTCCGTGGAAACTGTATCAGTATCCTGGATGATACTATCAACAACATCAATTCTGAAACATTCTTCCTCATTTTCATCGCTCGGGAATTTCATGGCTTTGAAGACATTGAAGGTAACTTCTTGGTCATGAACTTTCATGGTTAGTTCTCCTTTTGTACATCAATCACAGTTCGACCTATCGCTAAGAATGGTCTCCCAATGATGATTGGGACATCTTTGTCTTCTTCCATGTCAAGGATAATGAAATCAGCTGGAAGAATCAGTTTATCAACTTTGACGAGATTATCTTCAACAACACCCCTCGGAAATACGAGTGTTCGATCAGCAAGTTGCAATGAGACTGAGGTAGGCATTGCTTCTCTAATTTACAGTTTCATGTAAATAGAAAAGGCATCAAGTTAACACTGGCACCTAAATCACATAAAGCCTTACCGATATAATGTTCTCCAATGGTGCATGGAACTGTGAAACTTTCAGGATCTTTCAATTTCGGAGGAAGTTTCCTCTGAATAATGGCACTGCATTCTTCCGTCAATGCTACGGTCTCGTAGTCTCCCAATCTCCATTTTCGTGAAAGAATATCTTTCATGAATTTAATATAGCTGGGCATTTCTTCCAACGCTTCTGCGAATAGGATGTTGATATGCAGCTTTTTGAACACCTCCAGGAATCGAACAAACTGCTTGTCCAGTTTGTTTTTATGAAGTCGCTGTGGAAAATGTGGAGGTGGAGTGATTCTTTCTGGTTCTTTTTCATTTGCTTCTTTTTCCTCCATCTGTTGCTCTACTTCTTTTAGAACTTCTTATTTTGATACCTTGATTCCAACATCTTTGTTGATTTTAGTACTGATTTTCAAGGTGATGGCTTGACATTGCTCATTTCCTCAGTTCCTTGGATTTGGTTCTGTGTTGCTGGGAAGATTACCTGGTGGTCTGTAACTCTGAGCATTGGCCAGTTGTCTAATTTGATTTTCCAGTGCTTTGATTAAGCAGATTGGCTTTGAAACATAGCATCATATGCTTCTGGTTGCTTTTTGAACATCTCTGCAATCCATTCTTTCATTTCTAGTTCTTTTTCAAACTCCTGGCTTTATTATGTTGCTGGAATCCATGTGGTGGATAATTATTTTTCCCTGAGTTGTTGCTCCATGAGAAATTGGGATGATTCCTCCACCCTGGGCTGTAGGTGTTGGAATATGGATTGTTACCCTGTCTGTTGAAATTGTTGACATAATTCACCGTCTCTTCAAGTTGGTTTGGTTCTGGTGCTTCTCCATATGGTGAACTTGTGGCTCCAATGTTGCTTTGAGTGCTGAGAGTCTCCATGAATTTGCATATCTGATCCAGCTTGGCACTGACTGCTGTATTGGCTCCAACTTCATAAATTCCTGCAATTCTTTGGATCATGCTCCTTTCTGTTGGCCACAAGTAATTGTTGTTGGCCATTTCTTCGATTAGGTTCCAAGCTTGATCTTCTCCTTTTGCCATCAAAGCTCCTCCAGCAACAGCATCAATTGTGGTTCTCATTATTCCAGAAAGTCCATTATAGAATTTTTGGACTTGAACCCATTTTGGAATCTCATGGTGAGGATATTTCCGAAGCAAATCTTTGTACCTTTCCCAAGCTTCGTAGAGAGTTTCTGAGTCTTATTGCACAAAGGATGTGATGCCATTCCTCAGCTTTCCAGTTCTGGCTGGTGGAAAGTACTTTGCAAGAAATTGGTGGCTAAAGTGTTCCAAGTTGTGATGGAACCTGCTGGTAGTGAATGTAGCCAAGCATTAGTTCTATCCTTCAAGGAGTATAGGAAAACACGCAATCTCATTGCTTCTTCAGCTTCTCGGTTGTAATTGAAAGTGCCACAAACATTCAGGAAGTTGCTGATGTGGGCATTATGATCTTCAGTTGCATTCCCCCCAAACTGAACTGACTGCTGAATCATCTGAATGCATGTTTTGATGTCATCCGCATTTGCTGGAAAGGGAGGAAGTACAATACATTAAATAAGTCTGTCAACCATCGGAATGGTTCTGTCTCGAATGGGAATTGGTGGTGCAACCTCCAAAGGTTCAGGTTCTATGTTAACAATTGCTTCTTGGCCTTCTTGTTTTTCCCTTCTCAACTGTCTGATGGTTCTTTCAATCTCTGGGTCAAACGGTCGGAGTTCAAAGCTTCTGATTCGTCTCATGAAGGATCTGAGAACCTGAACACAAGAAAAAAAAACAATAAGTAAAAAGAAATTAGATACAAGTAAATGTATCTAACCTTAAAACTAATAGTGAAAGATAAATAAATCCCCGGCAACGGCGCCAAAAACTTGACCGGTGCGTAATCACACGCGTATAATGCAAGCGCACGTATCGTTCAAGTAGTATAAAAAGTATCAATCCCACGAGGACTTAATACCTAATCTATTAATTTTATGAGGTCAAATGATTACCAGTATCTAACAAGTTGATTGATTGATTTGAAATGGTGATGATTTTAAATTTAAAAACAAGTAAATAAAATTGCATGAAAATAGGTTTAAGAAATTCAATATTATGAAACTATCTAGGGTTGTGAATCTTTCTAATATCTTTTAAAAAATGAAGTGGTTATTTGATGTTTGTGTAATAAATCGGTTTACTAACCTGGAACACGAAATTATGCGAAAGCCTCTGTCGATGGTCAGACGCAAATACCCAGTATAACCTAATTGAACCATATGTCTATGTCAACCAAATTACCTGGATTCATTAAGATTAAGTTCCGATTATGGCTACCCCCGCCCGACAGGTATATGTCTATCTTGTAAGGAAATCTATTAAAGGGTTATTTATCCTCAAGGAAGATCGTGGGCTATTAAGTCTAAGGCTGAAACCTAAAATTCCTTTGTCAAGTTTATTTTAGAGTTACCAGATTAATCTTATTAGTGGCCAATTAACAAGACGCATTAAGCTTAAGACTTATTAAATAAACCTTTAAATTATCTAAACTATAAAATAACCCTTTATAAACCGATGATATTAGAATTCATCACAACTCCAGATAACTAACTTAGTTACGACACATAACTAGGGCTAGTAAAAACTTAAAAGTAAAATAAATAAAGTAAAAATGCTGAAAAGTAATTGCAGTAAAGTAAAAGCTGAAAAGTGAATTACAATAAAATAAAATGCTAAGGTAAAAGGATCAACTTTTATTATTTACTATTTAGATATCTCCCTTAATATAATATATTAACTTGTGATGATTTTACCAACCAGCCATATAGGCGGTAACCTGATTAAGTCAAATTAAGTCCGACCAGCCATAAAGGCGGTATCACAATTTGTCCATGAACCTGCCATATAGGCGGTAAGAATATTTAATTACCAACCGACCAATCTGGCATTATCCTTACCTAGTCAGGTTTAAACCAGTTTAAAATGAATTACCAACCGACCAATATAGCGGTATCCTCATTAAGTCAAATTTTAAATAGTGAATATATTATATTTAAGGGAGATTAATCTAAATAGCAATAGTAAGAGAATTACCTTTCACCCTAGCATGGGGAAGTTACCTCCTCATGGTTGAATAGTAAAAACTGTAAAAGTAAAGAAAGTAAATTACTATTATTACAGAACGTAATTAAAATTAATTACAAAACTGAAATTTAAAAGAAACTAGATAGAAAACTCCCTATTTACATCAGAGAATTCAGAGAGGAAGGTACATCTGAAATCAGAAAAATGAGCTGAATTTATTGGCGTCGGTAAGCCTCCAACGTCGCGACACCAAAGGCTTTAGCGTCGCGACGCCCGTGATTTACGGTGTGGCATGCAGAGAGCTCGACACGTGGTGATTCTGGATAAGGTGATAAGGTGACACATGGCAAGACGGATGGCTCTCAATGATTATGATGATGTGGCGATGATGTGGCGAGACATGGCGAAATGGATTGTCGGCACCGTAGGATTGCGACACGTGGCACTTCGTGATTGGCTGATGATGACGTGGCGGTGACGTGGCATGTTGTCTTGGTCAACTATTGATGCGGATGATGACATGGCGGTGACGTGGAGTGACATATGGCGATGGTGATTGTCGGCACCATAGGATGATGACACGTGGCACGACACACGTTATCAGATCGGCTGTGATGGTGACACGTGGCACGAAGCACGTTAGCAAAGTAAAACTCCTCAGAATTTGACACATGGACCCAGTGCACGTTAGCATGTTGCGGCGCCGGTTAGGCGTCGCGACGCTGAAAATTACCAAAATACCATTTTGTCCAATTTTCACTGTTTTTGCTCTAAATCACCTCCAGATTGTCCTGAAACTTTATTTATCTACAAAATAGCACAAAATATATCAAAATATTCACAAAAATCAAGAAACTATACAAAATATTAGGTCAAATGAGTGGGAAATAGTGATATAATTACGACTCATCAAACACGTTTAAGAATTCTACACGAACGTGAACTCAAGTAATAGTCTCGTTCGAATGAAGATACGAACGCAATACTAACGAATTGATCCTGGAATTGCTTCTAAATTGAATTAGACTTAGATTAACTTATATTATCATAATATTAATTTAGTAAAATCATATATTGTATTACAATAAACTTGGTAGTATAGATTTTAGTTATTATTAGGGTGTTCAATTATCAGAAGCATACACATAGTGATAAGTTGAAATTTAATTGTGTGTTGCATACTTAGTTGAGAATTAAAAGTGTAATCTTACACAAGTAATTTCGTCCAAGCATGATCGATTAATACACATATACACATATAACTATATATCGATTGTATTGTGAATTTAATAGTGTAATACTAAGTTTGAATGCCTAAGAGATTCTATTGAGAAAGTGTTTAAAAGATATTCTGTCAAAAACGCGATAAGAGCCTAAGTGGTCAGAGATTTAAGTGGTTACTCCGGACCCCCCTCGTCCTCTATGAATATTCCTCTATTTATTTATCATAAGAAACCTTAGTTGTAAATTCAAGGATTTGTGTTATTTGGTACTATTGTCCAATATAACAACGAGTGGATACTTAGTATATCACTTGAACAAGATCATTTGTTGATCGTTGTACAATTTGTCTTTTGTAGACTGATTGATCGTTGTTGGATTTTCCAGTTACACATAGCTAGCAGAAATATCACACTACCGGTCGCTAATGGAGAAAAACCGAAAAGGTTTGGTGGAGCAAACTTTAAACAATGGCAGAGCAAAATATTGTTCTACATGACAACTCTGCAGTTGGCTAAGTACCTCAAAAGTCCTCCGGGTCCCATGGAGGCATAAACGGAAACATCCAAGCAACTGGGAGAAGAGATATGGTTGTCAGGCGACTTCTTGTGCAAGAACTACCTCTTGGGAAGACTTGAAAATACCATGTACAATGTGTACCAAGGCATGATTTCTGCGAAGATTCTATGGGAATCTCTCGAGAAAAAAAATACAAAATCGAGGATGCCGGGTAAAAGAAATTTGTTGCGGGTAGGTTCCTAGACTACAAAATGGTAGATTCAGGAACTGTTATGACTCAGTTGGGTGAACTGCAACTGATCATTCAAGAAATATTAGATGAAGGAATGAAACTCTATGAGACGTTTCAAGTTGCCACTATCATTGAAAAGTTACATTCATCATGAAATGACTTCAGAAGCTATCTGAAATAAAAAAGAAGCAGATGAGTCTTGAAGGCCTATGGGTTCAATTGAAGATTGAAGAGGACAACATGAAGTCCGAGAAAGCCAGCTACAAGACTATGGAATCTGAGGCCAACATCGTCGAGGGTGTAAATGGTAGCAAAAATAGAAAGAACAGTGAAGCTGATTCTTCCCAAGCTAACAAGAAGTTCAATGGGAAGTGCTACAACTGTGGAAAAAATGGTCATATGGCAAAGGACTGTAGAAACAAGAAGTCTCAGGACAAAGGCAAGAAAAAAAAATGAGGCCCATGTCACTGAAGATGAGCAGCTGGCTGATGAGATCTCAGAGATGAACCTCTGAGCAGTGGTAACTGAAGCCAACTTGGTTGGGAATCCGAGAGAATAGTGGGTAGACACTGGGGCTACTCGTCATATATGTGCTGATAGTAAGATGTTTTCCTCATCACAGAAGGTCGATGGTGGCGATCATCTGGCAATGGGAAACTCATCTACCTCTAGAGTGGTTTGACAAGACACAGTGATTCTGAAGATGACATCTGAAAATGAGCTTACATTGAAGAATGTACTATATGTTCCTGATAGTCGGAAGAACATAGTCTTAGGTTCTTTCCTTAGCAATGATGGTTTTAAGCTTGTATTTGTCTCTGACAAGTTTATATTGACCAAAAATGGTGTTTATGTAGGAAAATGATACCTCACTGAGGGCCTTTTCAAATTCAATGTAATGACTGTCAATCGACACAGTGCTAATAATAAAGCTACAACTTCCGCTTATATTATTGAGTCATAAAATGTATGGCATGGGAGGTTAAGACATGTTAATTATGATACAATGCGTAAATTAATTAACATGGACCTTATACCTAAATTTGTAATTGATAACCAACATAAATGTGAGGCATGTGTGAAGCTAAAATGCATAGAACATCATTTCATTCCATAGAACGAAGTTCTAAACCCTTGGAACTTGTACACACTGATGTGTGTGATATGAATATTATGCAAACAAGAGGCGGTAAAAAATACTTTGTCACTTTTATCGATGATAGCACAATATTCTATTATGTGTATTTTCTAAGGAGCAAAGATGAAGCTATTGAGAGCTTTATACACTATAAGAACGAAGTTGAAAATCACTTGGCAAGAAAATCAAAAGAATCAAGAGTGATAGAGATGGTGAATATGTCTCACCATTTGGTGAATATTGTTCCAAACATGGAATTATTCACGAAACTACTGCTCTTTATTCGCCTCAACAGAATGGGATTGTTGAGCGTAAAAACCGAACATTGAAGGAAATGATGAACGTCATGTTGACAAGCTCTGGTTTATCCCAGAACTTGTGGGGGAAGCCTTGTTTTTCGCCAACTACGTTCTGAACAAGCTATCTACAGAAGATTGGACAGGACACCATATGAGTTGTGGAAAGGTCATGTAACTTCCTACAAATATCTGAAAGTGTGGGGGTGTCTTTCCAAAGTAATGGTTCTTAAACCTAAGAAGGTTAGAATATGACCCAAAACTGTTGATTGTATATTCATTGGATATGCTCGCAACAGTAGTGCATATCGATTCTTGGTACATAAGTCTGAGATTCCTGACATCAATCCGACTATGATAATTGAGTCAAGAAATGCGACATTTTTTGAAGAGACATTTCCTTGTAAGGAAAAACAAAGAACAGAGTCTCACAAAAGAACTATTGATACTGTCAAAGACAGTGATCAGGTTGACTAAGAGGCAGACCAACGTGAAAATGTTGAGACAATTGTATTTAGACATAGCAAAAGAGCTAGAACGTCTAAGTCATTTGGTCCCGATTTTCTGACATATTTGTTAGAAAATGAGCCTTAAAGCTATAAAGAAGCAATGTATTCGTCGGAGGTACCTTTGTGGAAAGAGGCTATCAATGGTGAGATTGATTTCATCCTACAAAACCATACTTAGGAGTTGGTTGATCTTCCTCCAGGTTGTAAGCCACTGGGCTACAAATTTATATTCAAACGGAAGATGAAACATGATGAATCAATAGATAAGTACAAGGAAAGGCTTGTCATAAAAGGTTATAGACAAAAAGAAGGCATTAATTACTTTGACACCTATTCATCAGTGACTCATATCACGTCAATAAGAATGCTCATAGACATAGCACCTATATTTGGTCTTAAATACATCAAATGGATGTAAAGACGACATTCTTAAATGGTGAATTGGATGAAGAGATTTACATGGAACAACCAGAAGGTTTCAATGTTCCTGGACAAGAGATTACGTTTAGCCTTGTATACCATACATAATTCTTACATCTTTTAAGATACATGTATTTTACACCGTCATGATTATCTTGACAAACACAAGATTATGTCACTTGACTCAAATCTAAGGATTTGGTCTAAAAAACCTTTAGCTCAACCACATTATCAATGAGCCTTCCAACATCAACACGCAATCTTACATTCTCTATTTTCATCTCTATGTTGTGCTTAAGCAACATATTACTCAGTTCAGTAATCACGGTTTTAATTCAACAACTTCCTTTGCGACACTTTCTCACATACTATCTGACACATTGTCAGCTTCTGCCTCAAGCCAACTATATTGACCATTATCAGGACAGAACCTTGATTGTGCTGAATTTAAACCAAGCATTTCAGGAAATTTGTTTTAAGATTGTTGAGTAGCAAATTAGAATACTTAGAAAAATACAGAAGAATTACAATGAAAAAAATATAACCAGTAAAAGAGAAATATATAACAGAAGAAAAATAAATTACAGTGAAATCCGAGTCATATGTTGCACACAGTCTCCTTAAAATAGATTCACCGCCCATCGTTGTGTTTAGCCATAAAACGAAAACTGATAGTTTTGGTGCACTGCCAAACTATCACAGTGAACTTCTATAATGTCCAAATTTGATCAGAATATCACAACAGTGAATGATAACACAGACAATAAGAACAACCAATATAGAAAATAGCGATTGGAACTGTTGTAATTCTCTAAATATAGAGTATGGATGGATGAAGGTCATGTCCATTGAGTAGTGCCCTATGGGAGAGGCATGAACATGTCCTCTAAAATTGATGGAACATACCTTTAGGCTCCAAAGGGTTTAAGGGTGGGGTATAACCCTTGGGAGAGTTACACCCCAAATCAAAGGGTACCGTCAAAGACAGTGGCGTATCCAGAAATTTCTGTCAATAAGGGTAAATTTTTTTCTTACCAAAAAAATATATAATGAATTCATGCATATTTTTTGAAATTATAAGATGATCCCTATACTTTTAAAAATTATGAAATAGCCCATAGTTTCTAAACTTATAAATTAACCCAAAAATTTCAGAATTATATTTTTATCCATAATTTCTAAAAATATCAATTTACCATAAAAATTTAAGTAAAAAATTATTTTTAAAATTATGTATTTTAAGTTTATGTAGTATATTATATACTAAATTTCCGCTAATTTATTGTAGATTTAATCATTTTTAATTAAATTATTAAAAGCCTAGTGCTAAAACGCAATATTTGTTCTTTGAACAACTATAAATAAAACAATATATAAAAAATAATTATATTTATATTTATATGTGAATATTTTACCAATAACAACTATATACGATGTGGTTTAGTAAAAGAATTACTACAAAAATATATCAATAAATTAGAAAATCAATAACCAAACCTAAGTATAAATATAGTTATTTTTATTTTTATTTAAATGTAATGGAATCCCTATTCTTTTGTAAATGAAAAAAACACATAAATGAGTAGATTTAAAATGAAAAATAGTCAATTATCTATACACATACAAATTAAATATAATTATTTTAGATATATTTAAGAAATAAGATTGATGCAAAAATGTATTGGAATTTTTTGAACTAATTTGGGCTTGGCCTACATATTATATTAAAAAATACAACTCAAAAAAATTAATAAATAATGTATTTATGGGTGTTGTTTAATTATTTAGATTTTCTAATATATATAATTTATAAAAAAAAAATAGTGGGCCTAGTGGGGGTAATTAATGGCTCCGCCACTGCTCAGAGGCACATTTCCATGTCTATTTAAAGGAGCCTTCATTGTTCTTTCAAGTATCCGAAAATCCATTAAGTACAAAAGTCTCATTCATTTGTTTTAGAGTCAGAGAGAGTTCCCACCATTGTCATAGTTCAAGATCGTGTTAAGGAGTGCCCCTTGAACAAGAGGAATCCAAGTTATCCTGGGAGGACGTTAGCCACAAAATCCGTAGAGCACCGAGACAGGGCTAATAAGTTCTTAAGGACAAAAGAAACTCGACTTGGACCACTAATTTCGTCATTGTCCAGGTTTTTCTTATTCTTAAAGTTCTAGGGTTTATGTCTAAGTTAGCATGTTAATGTAGATCTGAATTTATGTTCTGTTTTGATTTGTTTAATGCATGTTACTTTCATTTAATGACACTTAATTCACCAACAATCTTAAGAACTTATTATCTTTAGTGTTGTTAGATGAAAATTTGCATGTATTAAAAGCCATTTTCTGGAAAAATATAGTATGTTCATGAAAAATACGCAGCAAGGACATTCGAATGCCTGACGAACGCATAGGTAAAATTTTGAATTTTTGTAAGAACGTTCGAACGCGTATTTAAACGCAACTCGAACGCAAATATTCTGCCTTAGAACGTTCGAACGCGTCTTCAAACGCAACATGAACGTAAACCCTATGAAACATTTCATTCGAACGCGTTTTTCGGACGCTACACGAACATGAACTCTCTAGAAAACTTCGTTCGAACGCGTTTACAAACGCTACACGAACGTGTACCACTGGTTAGTTTCGTTCGAATGAAGATACGAACATGACACTAACGAATTAATAATGGAATTGTTTCTAAATTGAAATAAACTTAATTAACTTAATTTATCATAATATTCACTTAGCAAAATCATATACTGTATTACAATAATCTTGGTAGTATAGATTTAAGTTAATATTATTGTGTTCAATTATCAAAAGCATACACATAGTGATAAAGTTGAAATTTAATTGTGTGGTGCATACTTGGTTGAGAATTAAAAGTGTAATCTTACACAAGTAATTCCATCCAATCTTGATTGATTTATACACATATACACACACATATATATATATATATACACATTGTATTGTGAAATTGGAAGTGTAATACTAAGTTTGAATTCCTAAGAGATTCTATTGAGGAAGTGTTTAAAGGATATTCTGTCAAAAAGGCGATAAGAGCCAAGTGCTCAGGGATTTAAGTGGTTACTCCGGACCCCCCTCGTCCTTTAGGAATATTCCTTTATTTACTTATCATAAGAAATCTTAGTCGTAAATTCAAGGACTTGTGTTTGTTGGTACTACTGTCCAATATAACAACGAGTTGAAACTTGGTATATCACTTGAACAAGATCATTTATTGATCGTTGTACAATTTGTCTTTTGTAGACTTATTGATCGCTGTTGATTTTTCCAGTTACATATGACTAGCAGAAACATCTCAGTACCGATCGTCCATGGAGAAAAATCGGAAAAGTTTGGTGGAGCAAACTTTAAACAGTGGCAGAGTAAAATATCGTTCTACCTGACAACTCTCCAGTTTGCTAAGTACCTCAAAAATCATCCGGGTCATGTGGAGGGAGAAACGGAAACAGCCAAGCAACTGCGAGAAGAGACATGGTCGTCTGACGAATTCTTATGCAAGAACTACCTTTTGGGAGGACTTGACAATATCATGTACAATGTGTACCAAGGCATGATTTCTGCGAAGATTCTCTGGGAATCTCTCGAGAAGAAATACAAAATCGAGGATGTCGGGCAAAAAAAGTTTGTCGTGCGTAGGTTCTTAGATTACAAAATGGTAGATTCAAGAACGATAATGTCTCAGTTGGGTGAACTACAATTGATCATTCATGAAATAATGGATGAAGGGATGAAACTCTGTGAGATGTTTCAAGTTGTCACCATCATTGAAAAGTTGCCTTCATCATGGAAAGATTTCATGAGCTATTTGAAACACAAAAAGAAGCAGATGAGCCTTGAAGACCTTGGAGTTCGATTGAGGATCGAAGAGGACAACATGAAGTCCGAGAAGGCCAACTACAAGACTATGGAGTCTAAGGCCAACATCGTTGAGGGTGTAAAGGGTAGCAAAAAGAGAAAGAACAGTGGAGCTGATTCTTCCCAAGCTAACAAGAAGTTCAAGAGGAAGTGCTACAACTGTGGAAAAAGCGATCATATGGTAAAGGACTGCATAAATAAGAAGTCTCAGGACATGGGCAAGAAAAAGAAAAATGAGGCCCATGTTACTGAAGATGAGCAGCTGACTGATGAGATCTCAGAGATGAACCTCTCAGCAGTGGTTATTGCATGCATGACAAATGATATTTTCATTTTTAGCAATATTAGCATGGAGTCGGATGCCTTAACAAAATAATTCTTCAAAAAATTTCTTTTAATATAAGGCCTATATCTTAATCTTTTTCTTTTAAATGCATATTTTTGGGATCCAATCAACATATTAAAATTTTTCTGTCTCATTATGAATTTACTAACTATGTTTTGCAAATTTATAACCTTTGTGTTTAATAAAACATTTTCATTCAAAATAGATTCACATTCACATGTGCTTTAACTGATTTTTGAAAATATATTTGCCATATTGTTAAGTAACAAATTTTAGCTTTATTATTACTAGCAAAATATTGTGCTTTAACTAAATTTTGAAAATACATTTGCTAAAGTGTTCACTAACCAATTTTAGCTTTACTAAACCCACTCAATTTTTCTTGAAAATGATAATACCTAAATCCCAAATGGGTCATAAAACTAAAAACAACAAATATACATATTTTTCAAATAATCATGCCAAAGACTATCACTAAATGTTAAATAAAACAAGTTCAATGAATACTTGTACATGATTAGGTTTAGGTAAACGTGAAGGACTTCAAAAGATTTTCTTGTATATCATTACAACAAATATCAATTTTCTTGTAATGCTCAATCCATGGATTAGGTTAGGTAAGAAAAAAATAACAAACAAGGAGTAAGACAAAGAATTTGTGTTTATGACTAAGATAATTTTAAATTGGAATCCAAGACAATAAGGTAAGATATTCATTTACAAATAATTAATTTATGATTGATTATCTTCAATATATCATATTTCTCAATAGTTACTACTTTAGACCATATATCAACCAAGTTCAAAAGGACTTGGTCATTGAAAGGACTTTTGGTCTTCATTTACAAATAAGATTGATATCTTAAATGCGAATGATTTATCTAATAAAACTTCAATTAATTAAATACATGATCATTTCAATGTATGTTTTCCAAGTGATTGCATCAGTCAAAGGGATTTTGGTATTGACTAAATAAGTGGTTAACCCACTTTTTCTTTTTACAAAATCAAACTTTAAATACTTAGCTGGACACACGTTTCAACACATGTTTTCCAGGTGGCCGAACTATTGAGAGGATTATCGGCCCTCATTTACAATACTCTTATACTAGATAAGATTGATAGCTTTCGTACAACAATTATAAAATTTATTTATTTATTCCAATAATTAATTAATTATATATATATATATAGATATATTTTAAGAATCAAACTCAACTATTTTAGTCATTGAAAGCAAGGGTGGCAGAAAAGCCTGAAGCCGGCCCGGCCCGTGGTGGAAAAAGATCGGCCGGGGCTTTCTAATTTTGGCCCAGGCCCGGGCCAAAATAAAAAAATATATATATATTTTTTAATATATTTGTAGCATTTTTATTTATTTTTAGGATTTAAATTGTTAATTTATCAATGAAACTTGTGATTTATTTGTAAATTATCTTTATATATAGTGTAAATGTATTTTATATTTGTATTTTTTTAATTTTTAATTTTTTTTTTAAAAAATTCGGGTAAAAAAAAATCCGGACCCGAGTCGGGCCGTGTTTTTTTTTGGTTGAGCCCGACCCATTGCCACCCTTAATTGAAAGGAATTTTGGCATTCAATTAGACAAATATATATATATATATATATTTAGATAATCACTCTCTAAGCACTAATCTAAGAAAACGTTTCAATGCATGTTTTTAGCCTAGATGGCTGATCAATTGAAATGACTTTCAATATTCATTTATTTTACTCTTATACTAGATAAGAATGATTTTTCTGTACACTAATGAGAAAAATCTATTTACTTACGCTAATAATCGTTTATGCAATTATAACACTCTGCCAGAGGCAGAATGCTACCGACATGAGACATGATTAACACATCTCCATACGCTTCCAAATTTACAGAAAATCGGATATGTTGTATCATAAAACTGGACAACCTGGATCACAGTCCAACATCAAAACGAAATTTAAGAAAAACATCAAACAAATAAAATGACATCAGGTCCACACAAAACACATCAAAATCAACCTTTAAGGGCTCCCTGCACATCATCTACCAACACTCAAGGGCTCCGTGCCCACAACATCATATACAAATCAAAACTTTTACTTAATAAATACAAATCAGTGTGCTCAGCACGACAAACAACATAATAATCAAAGATTCATAAACCTCTAAAACTTCTTGACACACTCACAAAGTGGTTCTTTACTCCCAAGTATAAGAGTGTCAAAGTAATAAAATAATCTGGTAAGTCCGGGATCGATCCACATGAAATAGATTTAGTAAAACAAAATAATAATTAAAGTAAAATAAAAAAGTTAAATTTGTTTGAAGTGATGGATAATTTTAACTTGAACTGCAACAATAAATTAAGAGATCATCTCTTAATATTTCAAATATAGAGAAATCTTACTTTTTATAATATACAAATTGTCATTATTACCCAGTAAAATTACTTTAGGAATTAATTATGTCAAAACATATAAAATCAACCATAAAGGCGGTGATAACATTTGTCTATAACAAGTCCAGTTAGGTACTCAATTATGCCAAATAAATAAAATCAGTCATAAAGGTGATAACAAAGTTTGTCAATAATTAATCCAGATTTAAATTACTTATTCAGATTTCAATTTATATATTATAATATAAATAATATTAATTTATATTCTCATATTAAGAGCTTCACTCTTTACCCCAACATGATGAAATTAGCTACTCATGATTTGAAGAAAAACATGCATAATTTTATTACCGAAAGAAAAAGAAATTACAAGAAAGCTTAAAAAATAAAACACACAAGACACCCTCTCTCAAATTCTACAAGAGAATTTTGAAAGAAAGTATGAATAAAATGAGAGGTGAGCACCTCTGTTCATAGTGTAAGTGATTATCTCTCAATTATTTAATTACAACTTTTCAAATCAAATACAAACAACAAATTTTTACTAATTTATTTTTTTTCTTTTTTCTTTTTTCATTTTTTTTTATTTTTGTTGATAATTTGCAAAGATTTTGTGACATTTCAACTTTTATTTTTTACTTTATTTTATAATAATTAAAATTACATGCAACACACATTAACGTATTCACCAATTTCGACTTTGAAAACCTCATAACTATAATTTCTTGTAAAGAGCAAAGTTGTAGATAAGTGAGTATTCTTTCATCTGGAATTGGAATCGCCTTAATCTGATATGGTCAAATTGTGAAGATTGTGCAAAGTTGGAATTCGTGAAATTGTACACTATTAGAATGTCCTTTTAAGTTTCTGGCCTCCAAAATCCAAATGTCACATATACTTTTCTAGTTATGAATCCAATGTAATATTTCACCTACATAAGAATTAAAAATCACAATAAAAATATATAAAACATAAATTTAAATATTATTTCACAAATATGCTAAATTAAGGGAATTAATGAAACTAAAAGTGTGAAATAATTAAATTTCCTTTAAATAAATGTACACTTTTTAGTGTTCATCACTTCTCTTATGACACTAGCGAGGGTCACTGCAACTTGGGCGATCCGCATCTCGAGCATAACTTCCAAAGCTGAAGTGGTTGACCCATCTGATAGCTAACCTACAAAACTAGCAACTGATTTGGTGTGAGTCTTAAAACTCAGTAAGTAACCATGCTAGTATTACAAACAAACATACAAGTCAAGTATGTCAGCGGTTTATTAGAATTACTAAATTATTACAAGTTCAGGTTTATCAACTTTTATTATCCTTTATACGTTATCTTATCAAATTCCCATATCTAGATATTCACATACATGCCAATCTATTAGCCCAACATTCAAATCACACAAGGCATCAACACGAATATCACAGAATAAGTCATTTTACATCGAATCCATTTCAATCATAAGAAATATGAAACGACGTGAAACGAAACGACGTGAAATGAAATGACGAGCTGGGATCGACAAACCTATCACCCATATTTCTCTCTCTCCTGCTACCGTTCGTCGGCGCTCTGGGTTGCCGCTGGCCACCACATGACGGAGGGGTGGTCGACGTACCCCTCTCACCGGTCGCGTTGGTCGGCGATGGCTTGTAGTCTGCTGTCGTGACCATGGCAACATAAAACACGTTTGGGGACAGAAAGGTAGTGAGAGAGGAAATGTGAAGTTATGCCATTTTCATGATTTCGGGAAACTATAGGTTATTTATAGAAAAATTTCTGAAAATTACATTCTGACCCCATAAAATTACAACTAGGTCCCTATAATGGGGCTTTCATGAAAATTCATATTTTAGAAGCCTTTCTGATACACATTTCAAAAAATATTCAACACGAAAGTTGTTTGTCTTGGAAGAATGAGTTTGACGGTTCAAGAATCAGCTCAATCAGAGTTCGTTTTCTATTTTTATAGCCAAAATAAGAAACTTTTATGTGTATAACGATATAAACAGAAATCGCATCACCGGTCCTTAAAACCACGCATTTTCCAACGCGACGAAACTTCATTTTAAAACATTCTGACTTATTTTCAAATACATAAGCTCTTATTTTCAAACATCATCCAGTTCCAAATCCTTAACTTTGATTCGAAACTCTTCCAGCACTGTTCCGAAAAACTCGGTATATTACAATAATTTTTAAATAATTAATTATTAAGTATTTAAAGGTAAAAACCATATCAATGCATGTTTTCTAAGTTGTTGAGTCATTGAAAGAAATTTCAACCTTCAATGTTTTACAAATTTATACCATTTTTTTCATTCATACTCGAAAGTTAGATAAAACATTTCAATACATGTATGATACTAATAAAGGCAGCACATATGTGTCTACTATATTTCAGTCAAAAAAAGAAGAGTTCAATTTGAAAATATCTTAACTAAATATTCTTCTTCCTTTTTTGGGAAATCGGGAAGATAATTTATAAATTTAATTCATTGTAAACAAACTGAAAGGGATGGATCACATTTTACTATGACATCTTAAAAATTTCAAGAGTGATCATCACTTCGGTATACATCCACCCAGGAGCGATGTCAATCACTCCGGTGTACTTTCATTCCGGGCTGATGTCAATCACTCCGATGTATTTTCATTTCAGAGTGATGTCAGTCTTTTTGATGTACTTCTATTCCGAAGTGGTGTCGGTAACTCTGGTGTTTCCGGAGTGGTGTCTGTCACTCCGGTGTAATTCTATTCTGAAGTTATCATCACTCACATGCACTTCCATTTCAGAATGATCATCACTAAATCACTCCGGTGCACTTCCATTCCAGAGTTATGTCAGTCACTCTAGTGTGTTTTCATTCTTGAGTGATGTCAATCATTTCAGTGTACTTCCATTCCAGATTGATCATCACTCCGGTAGATTCTGGTGTACTTCCATTTCAGTGTATTTCCACTAATAAAGTCTCTAAGACTCATTTTCTTCTTCTTAAGCTTGTTTGGTGATGGATAGCTTTAGACGATCTTAAAAAATTGCTAGTGAAAATGCGAATCATTCACTTGCTTCTCCTATGCATTTTCAACCCGGGGGGGGGGGGGGGGGGGGGGGATGAAGCTTTTTGTTTCTTTCTCTCATTTTGTCTTTTAATCATTTAAATGTTAAGGAAAAATCTTTGAAGATTATGGAATTTTCTAGAGAAATGGAGGACTTGAGCCTAAATATTGGATTCTTGGATTGGCTAGTTTGAATTTTTGAAAATATGGCCACTGATCTTTAGGAAACTTAGGCCCAATAAACCAATACTAGGCCCACTGGTCTCTAAGTCGTTTCCAAGAATTTTCAGCTAAAGTTTGGAGAAAATTTTTCTAAGTCACCCGTCATAATATTAATCAAAATTATGAAATTGAGTCGTTATAAAAATGGTGATCATCAATCAGATATAAAATGGTAAAATGGTGATCTCATTCACTCCGGTATATTTTTATTTCGGAATGATGTCATTCAAATACTTTTTTTACAAATATTTTTCAAAATTTTCTATAAAAATTGGATAGAGAAATATTTATTAATTAATATTTATGAAAAATATGTTGTGCCTTCAAATTTTTCACTTTTTAAAAATTAAAAAATTTATTTATTAATTAATATTAAGAGGAAAAAAGGCACTCCTTTTAAATATTCTTTTTAAAATTTAAAAATCATTTTTTTAGAAACCTAAACAAATACGATTTTGTAGAGAAACCTATACTGTTACAGTTTCATATTTCATGACAGACTACCTGCGATTTACTTTTAATGGTTGTTAGTGTGGATGCTGGTTTTCGCCCGAGGTCCACAATCGAGAATTTGTAGGTTGAGGGCACTAACGATCCTGCAAAATAAAGGTAGAGTGAGCGTGGAGGTTACTGCCCACCGGTGTGGTGGGTGCCGTAGGCACTCCGACGCTCAAGTCAGTGATGAAGACGAACTGTAAGTAATGGAAGAGCAAGGCTAGAGACTACCTTGATCACCGTGGATTGCCGTGAGGGCGATGGATCGGAGGTTCTGAGGGCTCTGGTGAGAATGATTAAGCTTTGGGTTGTAATACTTTTTGTCCCCCTCCTCTTCTGGATCTCGGTTCCTTTTATAGGCTATTTGAGGTGAGATTCATGAATGCGTTAATTGACATACGTTTTGTGTGTTGGTAATGGTCGTGTCATGAAGGAGTATGATGGGCAGTCATGAAGACTGAAAATGGCTGGGTTATGAGGGGTCTTTATGAGTCTAAGCGTTTCGTGGGTTGGCGTATGGTGTTTCTCCGAGCCTGGGCCTGCACAATGTCTTTGGGTTCGGTTAGGGGGTTTCGGGGTGCATTTAGCAGTGGGCTTGAGACGAAAGGTCGAAATTAACCTTGGACCAAATTTGGCCCGTACAGTTTGTCTCATACTCTCTAAGTCAATGAGTCCTTGGTTTGAAGAGTATTTGACGTGCTTGTCGAGACCATAGGATGAAGGTGTACCTGAGCGTCGATGCTGCCTATTGATTGAACCAAACGAATGTCAAGTTATGAACTTGACTCTACATGATCCATCGTGGATGTGTCCAGTTGAATGAGCTAAATGAAGGTCAATATCATGAACTTGACTCTACAAGAGCCATTGGGGAAGTACCCAGTCGACTGAACCAGATGATGGTCAGGATATATGACATACGACATGTGTAATATATGTTTATAACTTGACTCGACATGAGTCCATGAGGGATGTCCCCGGTCGACTGAACCAGATGAAGGTTCAAGAGTTATTTCACACGACATTGTCGTATGGACTGTAGGAAGTCCATGTCTTCATTTGACTCGACATGAGTCCATGAGGGATGTCCCCGGTCGACTGAACCAGATGAAGGTTCAAGAGTTATTTCACACGACATTGTCGTATGGACTGTAGGAAGTCCATGTCTTCATTTGACTCGACATGAGTCCATGGGGGATGTCCCCGGTCGACTGAACCAGATGAAGGTCAGGATAATCCCCATACTACGGGTCGAAGAACCATGGGAGTCTTCAATGTCTTTTGGACCAGATGAAGGTCTATGAAAGTCTTCACTCTACAGACCTGACGAAGGTCCAAGAGTCTTTCCTTATCATACTACTAGACCTGATGAAGGTCATCACACATTCTCCTGATGAGGGTCCATGTGACTACGGTCGTATGGACCTGTCGAATGGACTTGATAAAAGTCCAAGAAGGTCATCACTTCTCACTCTACTAGACCTGAAGAAGGTCAATGAGGGTTCTCATTCCTCATTCTACAAGACCTGACAAAGGTCTATGAGGATATAATTCCTCATTCTACAAGACCTGACAAAAGTCAATGAGGGTATAATTCCTCATTCTACAGGACTTGTAGTCTGAAGACCATGAGACTACGGTCGAATGAACCTGATGAAGGTCCATGAGGGTTCTCATTCCTCATTCTATAAGACATGACAGATGCCAATGGGGGTATTCATTCCTCATTCTACAATCCTCACTCTACAAGACCTGATAAAGGTTAGTGAGGGTTTTCATTTCTCATTCTACAAGACCATATATGTAGTGTCGAATGAGATCTTTAACGAGCACCAAGCTTCACACGTGTAGTGTCGAATGAGATCCTTAACAAGTGCTAAGCTTCACACGTGTAGTGTCGAATGAGATCCTTAACAACTGCCAAGCTTCACACGTGTAGTGTCGAATGAGATCCTTAACAACTGCCAAGCTTCACACGTGTAGTGTCGAATGGGACATCTTCCTCATGCTGAGTCTTCATACATGTAGTGTCAAGTGGGATATCCTTGCCAAGTCTGGTAATGTCGACTGGGATATTATCACCCCATACATGTAGTGTCGAGTGGGATATCTTAATACCGATTCTCCATACATGTAGTGTCGAGTGGGATACTTAACAAGTGCCAAGCCACATATTGTATTGTCGACTGAGACACCAATAACAATTACCAAGCTCTATGTTGTCATGTCAGCTGGGACATCCATAATAATTACCAAACTATATGTTGTAATATCGACTGGGACACCCATAACAAGTCCCAAACTATAAATTGTAGTGTCAACTATAAGAAGTGCAAGCCATACCTGGTAATGTCGACTGGGATGTCTACGCCAAGTCTTCATTATAGTATAGTCCATTTTGACATCCTCCTCAAGCCAAGTCTCCAAACATGTATTGTCGACTAGGATATCCACACAAAGTCTTCATTCGGGTGTTGTCGACTGAGACATCTTCCTCATGCCAAGTATATCTCTTCATCATATGGGGTAAATGGTTAGAAAAATGGTTCCACTGAAGGGACGCGCCTTGTTCCTGATGAGGGTCCATGAGACTATGGTCGAATGGAGTCTAGAGTCGATGGCAATCCATTCATGTAATGTGAAGAATATAATTATCTTCTCATGTCTCCGAAAATAGACGACTATCTAACCATGTAGTATGGAGTTGAAGGCAATCCGTGCATGTCATATGGAGGAGATGAAAATCCTTTCAGTCGTCTGAATGTGGTGAGTCCTTCAATGTTGTATGGAAATGATAACAATTCTTCTATATAGCCAGATGGCCATCCACCTTATCGTATGGAGAATATGATAATCTCTCCATGTAGTTTGGAGTGGATGACATTACTAGAGAATATTTATTAGTCGGTGGGTATGCTGGAAGAATATGAGGGTATTCTCATGTCGAATGGAAGAAGTATATCGATTGGGTCTGATGATTTTTTATGTGGTCGATTGGAGCAAATGGGTTTCTCCCTAAGTTGTAGTTTTGTAAAGGTCATTTTCTTTTAAAGTTACCAATGAATACTTGTTTGGGAAGCTATGATGTCCCCAAAGCAACAATAGGTGGCTTATGGCCCTTTTTTTTGTCTAATTACATCAGGTGATATCTTATTGAGAAGTATTACTAGCACATCATTTATTATGTCGCTTGGGAGGATTCAAACTTCTTTCATTGTCATGGTTGGTGGAGCTTCTTCTCTTATTGTTCCTCTTATCTTCCTCCCACCTAATCTCAATGTGGGCTCGAGTCATGGCTTTATCCATAGTGTAGCATCGAAATTTAGTGAGTTTTTTGTAGAGTTTACTTTTTGAAAGTAATCCATTTCTAAATGCTTCCACTGCAGTAAGCTGATAGAGATCTGAGATTGTTATGCTCTCTTTATTGAAGCGAGCCACGTAGCTTCGCAAGGACTCCCCTCTCTGTTGTTGGATGGCATTAAGGTCATTGGTGGTCTTCTCAAGCTTGCAAGAACTTGCGAAATGTTCCACAAATTTGTCTGCTAGCTGTTGGTAAGACTCGATGGATCTGTATGGGAGATTGATAAACCAGGTGAGGGCAGGACCAACTAATGTTTCTCTAAATCCTCTGCACATACCAGCTTCCCATTGATGATAAGCCAGACCCGTTGATAACATCTTGTATTTGTAATGGACAACATGATCGTCTGGGTCAGTTGATCCATCATACATCTTCATATCTGGAAGACTGAACTTCTTTGGTAGCTCAATGGAATTGATGGTCTCCAAAAATGGTGTATCTGAGATTGTGCCAGCTCGGCTTTTTCTCACTGGTAGTCTGACACTAGGTAGGCTGGAGAGAATTGCATCTTTGAACTCTTTCATTTCCTTACGCATGGTGGAAGCAACTTTCATTTCTTTCTTGATTTGGTAGATGGTTGTCCAATGGCGGATTCTCGCTTGCCACATTGTTGAATGCCCCCAGGAGATTGGTGGGGATTATAGGATTGATGTGATGGTCTGGAGAATCAGGTTGTTGGGAGGTTGAAGAGATTTGCTCCAGTTTCTTCTGGAGGGTTATATTGGAGCTTCACATGGCTTGACTCTCTTCTTCTAAGGTGCGTAATCGTTCTTGGAGTATGATCAGATGCGTAGTCATATGATCTGGTGTCTCCTCACTGCTAGAAGCCATGGTTGGCTGTGTTTTAGGAACCGTAGACTGAAAGATCTTTATCTGCTATGAATCGCTAAGGCCCCACGGTGGGCGCCAAATTGTGGATGATGGTTTTCGCCCGAGGTCCACAATCGAGAATTTGTAGGTTGGGGGCACTAACGATCTTGCAAAACAAATGTAGAGTGAGCGTGGAGGTTACTGCCCACCGGTGTGGTGGGTGCCGTAGGCACTCCGACGCTCAAGTCAGTGATGAAGACGAGCTGTAAGTAATGGAAGAGCAAGGCTAGAGACTACCTTGATCACCGTGGATTGCCGTGAGGGCGATGGATCGGAGGTTCTGAGGGCTCTGGTGAGAATGATTAAGCTTTGGGTTGTAATACTTTTTGTCCCCCTCCTCTTCTGGATCTCGGTTCCTTTTATAGGCTATTTGAGGTGAGATTCATGAATGCGTTAATTGACATACGTTTTGTGTGTTGGTAATGGTCGTGTCATGAAGGAGTATGATGGGCAGTCATGAAGACTGAAAACGGCTGGGTTATGAGGGGTATTTATGAGTCTAAGCGTTTCGTGGGTTGGCGTATGGTGTTTCTCCGAGCCTGGGCCTGCACAATGTCTTTTGGTTCGGTTATGGGGTTTTGAGGGTGCATTTAGCAGTGGGCCTGAAGCGAAAGGTCGAAATTAACCTTGGACCAAATTTGACCCGTACAGTTAGTATTTTAAAATTTAATGTCTCATAGCTGGACCCACAATGATATTTATTAATTAATATTTAGGAAAAATATGTTGTGCCTTCAAATTTTTCACTTTTTAAAAATTAAAAAATATTATTTTACGGTTTGCTTTATTAAAATTTAAAATAATTTATTTATTAATTAATATTAAGAGGAAAAAAGGCACTCCTTTTAAATATTCTTTTTAAAATTTAAAAATCATTTTTTTAGAAACCTAAACAAATACGATTTTGTAGAGAAACCTATACTGTTACAGTTTCATATTTCATGACAGACTACATGCGATTTACTTTTAATGGTTGTTAGTATTTTAAAATTTAATGTCTCATAGCTGGACCCACAATGATATTTATTAATTAATATTTAGAAAAAATATGTTGTGCCCTTAAAATTTTCACTTTTTAAAATTTAAAAATATTATTTTACAGTTTGCTTTTTAAAAATGGGTCATACTAACTAATGCCATAAGGGCACTCATTAAGGATCTATTTTTGGTAAGTTTTCATATCACTTTTATGGGAAAAGTAAAAAATTGTCAAAACATTAATTACTTTTTTATTTTTCCTATAAAAACTTTCCTAAAATGGATCATTAACAAGTGACATAAGGGCACTCATTAGCATTTCTCTTTAAAAATTTAAAATAATTTTTTTATTAATTAATATTTAGAAAAAAAAAATGGTCTACTTTTAAATTTTCTTTTTTAAAATTTAAAAATACTTTTTTAAGAAACCCACACTGATACGATTTTGTATAGAAAATCTATATTGATACGGTTTCATATTTCGTGTCGGACTCCACGTGGTTTACTTTTAATGGCTTTTAGTATTTTAAACTTTAAAATTTAATATGTTTCATAGTTGGATCACGCGATATTTATTAAATAATATTTAGAAAAAATATGTTGTGTCTTAAAATTTTCACTTTTTAAAATTTAAAAATATTGTTTCACGGTTGTTTTTTTTTTTTAAAAATTAAAATAGTTAATTAATTAATTAATATTTTTGGGAAAAAAGACTGCTTTTAAATTTTCTTTTTAAAATTTAAAAATACTTTTGTTTACTGTTTGTATTTTAAAATTTTAAAATAATGTTTCAACGGTTTAATTTATCCCTAATGTTTTGATTTATAATTTAAAATTTCAGCTGTCCTCACGTAATATTTATTAATCAATATTTAGTTGTGAAAATCATTAAAATCAAATGCTTGTTGCCTTTAAAAACTTTCAGTCGGCTACAATTGAGATTTTTTAGGTTGAAGTTTCAAATTTCAGCATATTGTCTTTCAACCCGTTGCAATTGAGATGTTTTAGGTTGAAGTTTCAATTAAGTTTCAAGAACATCTCATTTTAATCAGTAATCACTCATGAAAACAGCTTCAGATGATAATTTCTTTTGTTCTTCTTAAAATATCTGTTTAATTAAATATGTTTTTATTTTTATACTAATTATTTCTTGAATAATGGCTATAGATATGGAATTGGGTTCCAATTGGCGGTGGTAACCCCAATGTTTTGGCTTCACCACCATTGACATCTGTTAGTGTCCAAGACATGCCCAAGTCTCTAAGTCATGATATGTGTGTGAATAAATCAAAGACAAATTGCGAAAATTACTTACTTTGATCGGTTGAGATTTCAAAAGTTCAAGAGATGTAGATTAAGCTCCAAGCTTTCTATATTGTTTCCAACTCAATGGTGAGTTTCCCTATCACCTTAGTTGACTCCTTATGTGCTAGCAATGTTTGATTTTGAAGCAAAATCAATGCAGAAGAGAAGCTCAAAGTCACGACAATGAGGAAGAAGGAGAAGAGAGAATGCTGTGAATAGTAACTTATATCACACTTCCAAAGTTGACTTAATTAATTTATACAAAGGTTGAGTGATGGTTTTGGTTTGAGTGTTCGATAAGCAATCCAAGCTTTACTCAACCAATAACAACTTCCATCAAATGTCAAACATGTTGATGTAAGTCAAGTGGGTCCCACCACTTTTAAATTCCAAATTTAAGTCGAATAACTCAACACGCAACTTCGCTCGAGCCCGGATTCGTTTAATCCAATTAAACGAATTTTCCGTCGCGATATAATTAAATCTAATTTAATTAAATAATAATGCCTCGTAAAATTATTACGAAAGTCGCTTACGAATTAATTCTAAATTAATTCGTTCGCCCGAATTAAAATCCAATTTTAATTCCGCATTGAAATCCGATTTCAATTATATCCAATATATTATTTAATTGATTAATTCCAAATTAATCGCGTTATCTCTTATATCCGAATTTTATCCCAGATAAATTTTTGCCGTAATTAATCCTAGATTAATTTTCTCTTTCATAATTAATCCCAGATTAATTCTGTTCGAGTCAAATATCATCGATGAATCTTTGGGAAGCGACCCAAGAAATCCCTGGATATGTTAGCAGTAAATCCGGTTGTCGGACTATCCGAACATGTGCGCACCCGGTACCACGTTCTTACCGATTTACAAGACATGGTTGGCTTCTAGCAAAGCACCGTGCCTACCCAATTCTCCAGAAATATTCAACGAAGAATATATCATCTTTATCAAGCATAGTATACTAAGTATTGCGTATTATGATCCAATATCAGATGTCACATGCTAGGCCTGTGGCTGGAATTCTGTCTGCCCCGTACGAAGCATATATCGGATCACAAACAACTA
>SKCR01001783.1:0-27881 GCA_019454045.1 Zanthoxylum bungeanum | reverse complement strand
GTGAGTTGTATCATTGTTATCTTGCTGATTTGTGTTGTTAATGTTGAAGAATCAAGTGAAGCAAGGTTGAGTGCAACAAATTTGCACTAAATTCTTGTGTATCCAAGCAAGTATCACTTGCCACCTCTTGAAATATTGTTATTATAAGTGAAGAGGCAATAAATTCATCATTAGCTTGACATGGGAACTTGTGTGTAATCATTTGTTTTTAAGGTGCTTGAAGAGGCAAGTAGCTGCATCATCTAGTTGCTTACAAAAACTATTTACATAGCTTGTAATTTGACTTGGCTGAATTGGAAATTGAGTTAGTTACATTGTAACTAGATCATTTATACTCATTTGCAAGTTGAAAGGTAGACATTACCACATTGCCGAATTGATTATATGAGTTACATTGCCATTTGAGTTGTATTTACATGTATTGCAAGTGCTAAGGATATATAACTTGAAAATTACCGAATGTGGTAATCTTGTTATTTGCATTGTATTTCATTGGCTTTGTATACACTTTGAGTGTGAGAGACAAAAGAAAAGAGTGAAAAAAAAAGAGTTAAAAAAAAGAGGAAAAAAAGAAAAGAAAAGAAAAGAGTGAGACAAAAACAATAGCGAGTGATCACAAGATTGGCTAATTGTCACATTGAGTGCTTGCTTGTTTGTTTGCGCATTTAGCTAACTCGTCTTTTTTCTTATTCCGTGCACTCTAGCTTAAGTCTCTTTGATTGAGTCTTCGTGATTACTATTCTTATTCGCATTATTCCACCTGCACTATATACATTATTGGTTCTTTGTGTTTCTGCTAGCTTGTGGACTACACCTTAGTTGACCATTCTGGGAATTGAGTTGATTTGTAATTGAATTGAGGAAGAACTCAAGAGTGGTAAAAGGCAGTGATTGTGAGCACAATCGGGTAAAAGCCAATAGAGTGCAAACACGAGTGGAGTGATATCATTCGAGTGTAAACACGTGAGATTGTGAGGATTTACATATTTGTTTTGCTTTTATTATTTCTGATGTTTGTTTAGTGTTGAGATGGCAGGTCCAAGTTTAACTATTGATGATAAGATCGAGGTTTTGGATACTTTCAAAAGTGATATCCAAGATATTATGAGTGATTATAGAAGATCTTATGAGAAATGGAAAAAGACTTGGAAGGTAACTAAATATGCAGTGAATGAAGAAGAGAGTACTCAACAACCAAAAACTATTAAAGTTGTTTGTAATGAAGTGAGAAGCACTTGTGATGTTGAGTGCATAGCGAATGAAAACACTTGTGAGGCCTTGAATGTTGTGATTGTGTTATAAGTGACATGGTGAGTGAAAATGCTTGTGAGACCGTGAGCATTGAGGGAGTAAACACTTGTGAGGTAGTGTGCTTTGAGGTTGAAAAACATAGTGAAGTTGACCAGGTGTGTGAGGAGGTCTTTGCAAGTATGGTTGAGATAGTGGCCATGAGTGATGATGAAGCTGTGAGAGCTGGTGAAAAGAAAGTAGATGTGGTAGTGAAGTTTTTCCATAACATTTTCTCTATTGTTTATGCTTTTTCATCGCAGGTACAAGTGGTCAAGTATGATTCTTTTTATTTCAATATCATCGTCCAATTGATTTTGTCATAACTATCTATGATCCGGGTTCGGATTCGAGGACGAATCTATTTCAAGAGAGGGAGAATGACATGATCCAAGGGACAGCATTTGACATGAATGCAGTCACCCAAGGAACATTAGAGCCTTTGCAATTGCAACCAGGCCCAATCACACGCCAAAGAGCTAAGAAGATCACAGACGCAATAGCGGGGCCAGAGTTTGCATATAATAGATGCATTCATCCTTCTAGTTTTACTTGCCTTATGAGATTAATTATGATTCTAATTCTTTAACTCCTATGGATTTATTATCTTGATTCTTATTAAGCTTGGGAGTATGAATGATAAGGGAAAGGCAGAGTTGGTGAGAATAATAGGTTTCCAACGCATTGTGTTTGACCCCGGCAATTGGGTGTGGCTTTATATGCAAGAGGAAAAGATCCAAGCTACAATCGAGAGGAGATGGACCTTTTCAAGTCTTGGAAAGGATCAATGACAATGCATATAAGCTGGATTTGCAAGGTAAGTACAACGTATCTACTACTTTTAATGTTTCTGACTTAACTCATTTTGATGCAGGTTCAGATTCGAGGTCGAATCCTTTTCAACAATGAGGGAATGACATGAGTCCAACCACACCAGAGACATTACAGGATGCAGCTAACAACTTAGAGGAACCCATGCAGTTGCCAACAGGTCCAATCACACGTCAAAGAGCAAAGAAGATCAGAGAGGCCTTTGCGGGACTAGCTTAGAGCTATGTGACCAGTTTGCAGCAACCAAGTCAAGTGCACACCAGAGACACATATGGGCATAACCAGAGAGGTCCCCAAGCTATTTCATTTGACCCAGATCAGCTCAGACTGAAGCATAGCAGAGCAGCAGCTTCAGCACCAGCACCCTTTGACCCGATTTCACCCATTTTGGGACTATGTTGAATTCGGCCAAATGGGGGCATTTTTGTCATTTGTGCTCGACATTTTGACTTTATTTATGATGTAATTAGCATGGTTGACTATGCCATTAGGCTTAATTATGCTTATATTTGTACTTAGCCGGAAGCACGTCAATTTACTATAGCATGTAAGCACCTTAATTAGCTTAAGTGAGATTAGCTTCTAATCTTTGTTTTAAGTTTATTTAGGTGCAAAAGGACCTTAATGGTCGTGTTTGAGGTGCTTGACTTAGGGCTTTTGGTAATTTTAGCTCTAGGGTCATTTTAGCCTTTTACCCTTTGTAGCCCTTATTAAATGACTCTTCTTTGTATTTTTGAAACCAACGTAATATACAGAATTTGAAAGAGAAAAAGCTTGAGCTTTCCATGGCTATGGCCAAAACCTTGTTGAGGGAGGGATTCCCCTTTTCAAGTTCAAATTGACTTATCTAAGCTTGGCAACTTAGTGGCGTCTCCATTGCTAGCAAAATACAATCTGATTCCATGCTTGTGGTTATCATGGACGTGAGTTTCATGGTGGTTAGGGGCTGATCTTGGTTGGGTTTTGTTCCTACAAAATCAGTATTCAAAGTTCTTGGGGTTTTGAGAAAGATGCTTGGGGTTTGCTTGGTTTCCAACCCAAGTGAGTTCTTGTCATTTGGTATCATGAGCTTAGGGTTCTGAGGTCTGATTTCCTATCCTTTGTGTTGTTTAATCTTGTATTCATCTTGTTTTTTGTTGTTGTGTTGATTTCGGCCATTAAGGAATTTTCCTCAAGTTTCGGCCATTTGTGTTCTTGTGTGTTCTTGTTGTTTCTTGCAGTGTGATCCTTGTTGCATGAATAACAATCTGTCCTTTAGTAGTTTGTGCTAATTTTGAGTATTTCTTTGAGTTAAGCTTTGGCTACTTAGGTCAAAATTGGGGCTTTTGTTCTTTGCTTCAATCAAGTGTTTAGTTGTTAATTTTATGTTACTAGGACGTGTTTAACATTGTTATTAAGTTATTAGTTTCAAAAATCAAAAAAAAAAAAAGAATCAGATCAGATTCGACCTAGTGAGATTTATTGATATATCTTGTCTTGCTATTGTTGAATACATGCAATTAGAGTTGTTTCCATAGGTATTATTCATATCAACTTTGCAAAAATCAGAATTGACATCATTCATCTTGGCATTTACGTGAGCTTACTTGTTTGCATTCTTGTGAAGTTAGCACAATCTTGTGAGTTTAGTGAAAAGAAAGAAAGATTGAGTGCATTATTGATGAATGTGAATGTGTAATTGATGAAACAAATCTGAATGCACCAAATTTGGTGATTGGAGTGAGTTGTATCATTGTTATCTTGCTGATTTGTGTTGTTAATGTTGAAGAATCAAGTGAAGCAAGGTTGAGTGCAACAAATTTGCACTAAATTCGTGTGTATCCAAGCAAGTATCACTTGCCACCTCTTGAAATATTGTTATTATAAGTGAAGAGGCAATAAATTCATCATTAGCTTGACATGGGAACTTGTGTGTAATCATTTGTTTTTAAGGTGCTTGAAGAGGCAAGTAGCTGCATCATCTAGTTGCTTACAAAAACTATTTTAGCTTGTAATTTGACTTGGCTGACTGAATTGAAATTGAGTTAGTTACATTGTAACTAGATCATTTATACTCATTTGCAAGTTGAAAGGTAGACATTACCACATTGCCGAATTGATTATATGAGTTACATTGCCATTTGAGTTGTATTTACATGTATTGCAAGTGCTAAGGATATATAACTTGAAAATTACCGAATGTGGTAATCTTGTTATTTGCATTGTATTTCATTGGCTTTGTATACACTTTGAGTGTGAGAGACAAAAGAAAAGAGTGAAAAAAAAGAGTTAAAAAAAAGAGGAAAAAAAAGAAAAGAAAAGAAAAGAGTGAGACAAAAACAATAGCGAGTGATCACAAGATTGGCTAATTGTCACATTGAGTGCTTGCTTGTTTGTTTGCGCATTTAGCTAACTCGTCTTTTTTCTTATTCCGTGCACTCTAGCTTAAGTCTCTTTGATTGAGTCTTCGTGATTACTATCTTATTCGCATTATTCCACCTGCACTATATACATTATTGGTTCTTTGTGTTTCTGCTAGCTTGTGGACTACACCTTAGTTGACCATTCTGGGAATTGAGTTGATTTGTAATTGAATTGAGGAAGAACTCAAGAGTGGTAAAAGGCAGTGATTGTGAGCACAATATCGGGTAAAAGCCAATAGAGTGCAAACACGAGTGGAGTGATATCATTCGAGTGTAAACACGTGAGATTGTGAGGATTTACATATTTGTTTTGCTTTTTATTATTTCTGATATGTTTGTTTAGTGTTGAGATGGCAGGTCCAAGTTTAACTATTGATGATAAGATCGAGGTTTTGGATACTTTCAAAAGTGATATCCAAGATATTATGAGTGATTATAGAAGATCTTATGAGAAATGGAAAAAGACTTGGAAGGTAACTAAATATGCAGTGAATGAAGAGAGTACTCAACAACCAAAAAACTATTAAAGTTGTTGTAATGAAGTGAGAAGCACTTGTGATGTTGAGTGCATAGCGAATGAAAACACTTGTGAGGCCTTGAATGTTGTGAATTGTGTTATAAGTGACATGGTGAGTGAAAATGCTTGTGAGACCGTGAGCATTGAGGGAGTTAAACACTTGTGAGGTAGTGTGCTTTGAGGTTGAAAAACATAGTGAAGTTGACCAGGTGTGTGAGGAGGTCTTTGCAAGTATGGTTGAGATAGTGGCCATGAGTGATGATGAAGCTGTGAGAGCTGGTGAAAAGAAAGTAGATGTGGTAGTGAAGTTTTTCCATAACATTTTCTCTATTGTTTATTTTTTCATCGCAGGTACAAGTGGTCAAGTATGATTCTTATATTTCAATATCATCGTCCAATTGATTTTGTCATAACTATCTATGATCCGGGTTCGGATTCGAGGACGAATCTATTTCAAGAGAGGGAGAATGACATGATCCAAGGGACAGCATTTGACATGAATGCAGTCACCCAAGGAACATTAGAGCCTTTGCAATTGCAACCAGGCCCAATCACACGCCAAAGAGCTAAGAAGATCACAGACGCAATAGCGGGCCAGAGTTTGCATATAATAGATGCATTCATCCTTCTAGTTTTTACTTGCCTTATGAGATTAATTATGATTCTAATTCTTTAACTCCTATGGATTTATTATCTTTGATTCTTATTAAGCTTGGGAGTATGAATGATAAGGGAAAGGCAGAGTTGGTGAGAATAATAGGTTTCCAACGCATTGTGTTTGACCCCGGCAATTGGGTGTGGCTTTATATGCAAGAGGAAAAGATCCAAGCTACAATCGAGAGGAGATGGACCTTTTCAAGTCTTGGAAAGGATCAATGACAATGCATATAAGCTGGATTTGCAAGGTAAGTACAACGTATCTACTACTTTTAATGTTTCTGACTTAACTCATTTGATGCAGGTTCAGATTCGAGGTCGAATCCTTTTCAACAATGAGGGAATGACATGAGTCCAACCACACCAGAGACATTACAGGATGAGCTAACAACTTAGAGGAACCCATGCAGTTGCCAACAGGTCCAATCACACGTCAAAGAGCAAAGAAGATCAGAGAGGCCTTGTGCGGGACTAGCTTAGAGCTATGTGACCAGTTGCAGCAACCAAGTCAAGTGCACACCAGAGACACATATGGGCATAACCAGAGAGGTCCCCAAGCTATTTCATTTGACCCAGATCAGCTCAGACTGAAGCATAGCAGAGCAGCTTCAGCACCAGCACCCTTTTGACCCGATTTCACCCATTTTGGGACTATGTTGAATTCGGCCAAATGGGGGCTTTTGTCATTTGTGCTCGACATTTTGACTTTATTTATGATGTAATTAGCATGGTTGACTATGCCATTAGGCTTAATTATGCTTAGATTTGTACTTAGCCGGAAGCACGTCAATTTACTATAGCATGTAAGCACCTTAATTAGCTTAAGTGAGATTAGCTTCTAATCTTTGTTTTAAGTTTATTTAGGTGCAAAAGGACCTTAATGGTCGTGGTTGAGGTGTTGACTTAGGGCTTTTGGTAATTTTAGCTCTAGGGTCATTTTAGCCTTTTTACCCTTTGTAGCCCTTATTATATGACTCTTCTTTGTATTTTTGGAAACCAACGTAATATACAGAATTTTGAAAGAGAGAAAAGCTTGAGCTTTCCATGGCTATGGCCAAAACCTTGTTGAGGGAGGGATTCCCCTTTTCAAGTTCAAATTGACTTATCTAAGCTTGGCAACTTAGTGGCGTCTCCATTGCTAGCAAAATACAATCTGATTTCATGCTTGTGGTTATCATGGACGTGAGTTTCATGGTGGTTAGGGGCTGATCTTGGTTGGGTTTTGTTCCTACAAAATCAGTATTCAAAGTTCTTGGGGTTTTGAGAAAGATGCTTGGGGGTTTGCTTGGTTTCCAACCCAAGTGAGTTCTTGTCAATAACACTTGATAGGAATCCATTCAAATTCAGCCTGAATCTTAATCCACCTACCATTGGACCATTTTTTTTTTTTGGATAAAGTAAGTATTATAACCAAAAGAAAACTATACACGAGCAAATGGGCATCCCAGGCAACTAGAGAGGACAAGCCATTCTAGAAGAAAAGCCGAGAGGCTACAAGCAAAAGATTAATAGAAGATGTCATCGGGCAAGTGCCAGGATAGGTGAAGCCATTTATTATCATAAGATGGTTTCACCTTCCGTAAAAAGCTAGCATGATTCCGAACATAAAAAACAATGTCACTAAGAAGAACAGAAACAGGCCAAAGAGGCATATCATGAGTGCGAGCATTCCTCTCCCTCCAAATATGGTAGACTGACGCTGCAAAAGACAGACGAACAAGAAAATGATGTAAAGAGGCATCAGTAAACTGACACAACCACTCAACAATCTGAGGCCAATCCCGGCATCTCCAAACTAACCCACACATAGCCAGCACAAACTCGAGCATAACTTAGCCTCATTTGAGATAAAGTGATATGATCAACATGAAGTAGGTGCCCAACAGCACTAGCAACAAAGCTCAACCCCTTGGAAGTCCAATACTCTAACGGAACATTGTATAGACGAACCCACACCAGAACCTTATGAACATCTTCTTTGGCGAGAGGCAAGCCAGAGAACTAATGGCCGATTGGCCATATGCCATGGAGCTCTCTCCATAACCACACATGCATCTTGAAAGTTATCAAATTTAAAAAAGAAAAATCCATTGTCAAAAGATAACACCTCACACAATCCATATCTCCCCCATATCTTATGAGTAATAGAATTAACTATCTTGAAAGGAAATTTCTTGCCAACAAAATTGCCAACCAAAGTATTCTTCCATAATAAACTACCTTCCTCTGCAACATCCAAAGGAGGGCAAACTTTAATACGTCCATCAATAATATTTGGTTTAATAAACTCAAGTGTAATGGAGCTAGATGAAGAAAACCGGTTCCCCTAACCATTTGAACCACCAAGAATATGCGCATAACTAGAGGTTTCATTCACATTTTTTCCATTTTTAGACTTATCCACAACACCATGGTTAAAACGTGCCACATCATGCCACATCAGTAGCCACTTTAGATGCCACCTCACCACACTTATCTTTGGAAATAAAATTAACATCAGCCCTCCCATTTAAATTCGGCCCCATCACATTAATGCTAAGCTTATCATATCTTTGCAAAGGAGGGAAATCAAAATTAAAGCTTTCCATATTTACATTCGTAACATAAGGAATCAAATCTTTATTACCATTATCAGTTCTCTGGTGCCTCTTTATGTCATCTTCTGGTTTGTCTGTCTTTTGCAGCGTCAGTCTACCATATTTGGAGGGAGAGGAATGCTCGCACTCATGATATGCCTCTTCGGCCTGTTTCTGCTATTCTTTATGATATTGTTTTGATGTTCGGAATCGTGTTAGCTTTTTACGTAAGGTGAATCCATCTTATGACAATAAATGGCTTCACCTTTCGTGGCACCTGCCCGATGACATCTTTGTTGATCTTTTGTAGCCGTTTGGCTTTCTTCTTGGAGGGCTTGTCCTCTCTAGTGCCTGGGGCATGCCCATTTGATCTTTTGCTTGTAGCCTTTCGGCTTTTCTTCTAGGAGGGCTTGTCCTCTCTAGTTGCCTGGGGCATGCCCCTTTACTCTTTGTATAGTTTTCTTTTGGTTATAATACTTACTTTATCCAAGAAAAAAAAAAACCCATTTTCCAAATCAGAAGAAGCAATAAATGGCATGTGATTATTCTCTCCATTAACTACCCAATTCGCACATGGCAGGTCATTAACACAATTTGAATTATCAATAGTATATTCATTTACCAAATCAGAAGGAACAATAAATGGCACGTGGCACGTACGGACAAAGTTACAGACTTTTCAATGGTTTGAAATGAACAGTGAATATGCTCTCAACTGGGCGATTTGCTTCTTCTCCTTCGTGTATCTGGATCCCTTTGGTCTTCTACCAAATTGATTCTCTCCTCTCAGATCTGGGCTTTTACTAAACTTATTTTCCCCGTGCCTTTCTCCTCTTGTTACCCTTTTGTTTCCTCAGATCTATTTTCTTCCCCTTTATTTTTCTTAGATCGGTTTGGTCTTTTACTCCGGTTTCCCCCCCTTTTTTCTCCTTTCCTTTCTGATTTCGCCTCTTTTGCTCTCCTTATTTTCCCCCTCACCGTTTTTTCATTATGCCTCCATCTGGTCCCTATCGGGGGTGGGGCGCGCCTCCCTGGCACTGGCCGTAGAGCTGTTAGGGCTACTTCGTTGGCCTCAAATGCTTCGCAGGTTGTGCTGGGTTCGGTTTGCTCGAAGCCTTCGTCGGATCTCATGGCCCTCTCGGCTCCTTCCTCAGCGCCGGCGGCATTGACTTTCTCAGAAGGAGTCGTTTCAACTTCTAGCTTGGTTATTGGTGATAGTGGGTCGGGTGTTATCTCCCCATCTGATTCTGTCTCCGCCGTTGCAGGTGTTCCGGGTCAAGGTGATTTTGGTGTTCCTGCTGGTTGTTCAGGCTCTTTTTGCCTGAGTTTGGTGTTGCTTCTGTTTCGGCCAGCGAATTTTGTGCTCCTGACACTAACATTGTGTGTAGATCTGCCGATTGTTTGGGTGAAGGTGGCATTGATGTGTTGAATAATGAGATTTTGGATTTTGACCCTGGTGTTGTTCGTTCCGTTGAGGGTGTTATTGGACATGGAGTTGGTGGTGGCTGCTGGATCGCTTGGTGTCTGGTCTCCGAGTGTTACTACTGGTATTGTTAATTCAATTTTGGTGGGCAATGTTTCTAAGCCAGTAGTGGCTGCTGGCCAAGATGTTGTTGGGAAATCTGGTATTGAGGTGTTGTCATCCTCAGCAGTGGCTGTTTCAGTTGATGCAGAGAATGTGATTTGTGATGCTAAGGTGAATGATTTCCTACCAGTTGTGGTTTCAGACTGTGTTATTGCAGGGGGGTCTGTGGGTTGTTTGGAGAATGGTGTTTCTGGTCCTGGTACTGACCGTAAGAAGGTTGGCTGTGCTCCTGGAGCTAAGGCAGATGTGGGTGTAGTTGGTGTTGGTTCTGATAGGGGTTCTGGTGTTGTAGTTAGCACTGTAGGCAGGTTGGATGCAGTGAGTTTGCTTGGTTCTGTTAATGTAATTGGTGGTGCTGTGAGGCAGATTGATACCCAATTGAATGGTAGAAGAGTGTCCGGTGATGCCTTGGGTGTGCATAAGGAGGTAGTGCCGGCGAATCTGGTAGTAAAAGATGGGGGTTTTTCTGGTGGTACTAAGAGTTATGCCACTGCCTTGAATGGTTCTGTGGGAGTTGACAGTCTTGATTCGACATTTTCTTCCACTGCTCTACATTATGTTAAACCTAATATTATTGATGGTAAGGTTGTTGTATGCCCACCTGCAGAAGTCTTTGAAGAAGGGAGTGTGTACTGGCAGAATACTTTAGTTGGTTATTTTGTGGGAAAACGTCTACCCTTCCAAACTGTCAATTCTATTGCACACAAGTTATGGGGAAGGATGGGTTTGTTAGAAGTCCTTACGTCCGAGAATGGTTTCTTTTTGTTTAGATTCAATAGCCTTCAAGAGGCTGGTGTGGTGTTGGATGGAGCCCCTTGGCATATGGCTAATAGGCCGTTGGTTTTAAAACTTTGGCATTCTAATTTATCTTTGACTAAGGAGGATTTGTTCAAGGTCCCGGTCTGGCTCAAACTGTTTGACCTTCCTTTTTCTTTATGGACGGCGAAAGGGATTAGCTGTGTGGCAAGTGCAGTTGGGAAACCTCTCAATGTTGACCATATTACCCAGTCCAGGAAACGTCTCAGCTTTGCTCGTGTTTGTGTTGAGATTGATGCTCGGAGTCCCCTTATCGAGGAGATTGTGTTCCAATACCCTAATGGCATTAGGGTTCCTATTAGGGTTGAGTTTGAATGGGTTCCTGTGAAATGTTCTACTTGTGAAGTTTTTGGGCACTCGGTGAATTCGTGCCCCAGAAAGGCACCTAGTAAGGAGATTAAAAGTTTTCCTCAGCCTGCTATTCCTAAGCCACATCCTCCGTCTACGAATAAGGATGCTCCTTTTGATTCTGCTAAGGCTCAGGAGGGGGCTTGGATCCCGGTCACTAAAAATAAGAAAGGTAAGGGTACTTCTTTGAACCATCCTGTTAGTTCGAGTGATGTGGTGCCTCTGATTGCTGAGAGAACTCTTGTTTTGGGTGAGGGTTCTTCTAATGGGTTGAATCCGACTTTGGTTACTCATTCTCTGCCTGTGATTTCTTCTGAGACTGCTTCTATGGTGATAGATGGTAATTTGAAAGGGGAAAACTCCATTGACTCTTCACAACTTGGTGAGGATCTTCCTTATACTGAGGTAATTGAGTGCTCGCCGTCTGCAGTTTATGATTCGCCTACTCCGTTGGTTAACAGTTTGGCTATTAAGGCTGTTGACTCCCTGGAATCTAAGAAATTGACTTATGGTAACAAATCCAAAAAGGGTTCAGGTGGAAAAGGAGTCAGAAGTGGAAGTCTTCTGGGGGGGGTCGTCGACGTTGATTTGTGGGTTTGGCCTTTTTTCATCTGTTTTAATGATTTTTGGTTGTTGGAATATTAGAGGTCTCAATGACCCTTTAAACATGCTGAAGTCAGGAGGTTTTTTAGTGAGGAGAAGCTCTCGTTGTGTGGTTTAGTTGAAACCAAGGTTAAGGAGGTTAATCTTATGAATGTCTCTCGTGCGATTAATCCTTCTTGGAAGTTTTTTTGCCATTCTGATATTAGTCCGTTTGGTCGTATCTGGGTATGTTGGAATCCTAGTGATGTTGTTGTTAGCATTATTCAGTCTTCAGCTCAAGCTATTCACTGCCGTGTGACTCCTATTTCTGGGGTTTGGAATTGTGTAGTTTCAGTGGTTTATGGTGAGTGTGATTACGAGAAGCGGCGAGAACTTTGGGCTGACCTGCTTAATTGTGGTAGTATGGTTGATGATTCCCCATGGCTTGTTTTAGGTGATTTCAATGCTATCCGTTCTCCGTTTGAGCATAGTGGTGGATCTGTGGCTTGGCCAGCTTGGAAAGATGACTTGGGTTGCTGTTTGGGTCAAGCTGGCTTGGATGATCTGCAGTATTCTGGGTGTAAGTTTACTTGGTTTAATAAGCAGATTCAGTCTCCTATTTGGCGCAAGTTGGACCGTGTTCTGGTAAATCCTTCTTGGGAGTGTATTTTCCCGGGTTCTTCTGCCCGCTTTCTTCCTTCCCGGATTTCTGATCACTCTCCTATGGTTATTAAGCTTGCAGAGCTCCCTAAAAGGAAAATTCCCTTTAAATTCTTTCAGTTTTGGGTGGATCATCCTGATTTTCTTTCTGTTGTGGCTAGGGCTTGGGATATTGATGTTCATGGTACTCCAATGTTCCGGTTATGTTGTAAGCTAAAGAATGTTAAGGCAGCTTTGAAGAAATTAATGTTGAGCATTTCTCTAAAATTTCTTGTCGTGTTTTGGAGATCAGGAAGGAGTTGGATAGAGTTCAATGTGCTTTACAGGACTTCCCCAGTGACCCTGCTCTGTTAGCTGAGGAAGCTCGTCTTTCAGTGAGTTATGGTGATTTGAGTCGGGCTGAAGAAGGCTTTAATAGACAGAAATCTCGAGTTCAGTGGCTTAACCTTGGGGATCAGAATTCTAAGTTCTTCTTTACCGCTATGAAGAGTTTTCATGGCCGTAGTAAGGTTACTTCTATTACTAAAGAGGATGGTACCCGAGTGGAGGAAGATGCTTTGGTTAGAGATGAGATTGTTTCTTTTTTTGAGTCCCTTTTAGGTCCTCAGCATCGTCAGCAGGATTTTGATAGGGTGACCCTCCATTCTGCTATTACTAGACATGTGACTGAGGAGCAGAGTATGGCTCTTTCTCGTGAGGTTGAGGATGAGGAGATTAAGGCTGTTTTGTTCGGGCTGAAAGACAATAAAGCTCCAGGTCCGGATGGGTTTAATTCGGGTTTCTTTAAGAAGTGTTGGAATATTGTGGGGGATGATGTCTTATGTGCTATTCATTCATTCTTTTCTTCTGGACGTCTTTTGAGGCAGGTAAATGCTACATCCATTGCTCTGATTCCTAAGATTCCTAATCCTTCCCAGGTTAAGGATTATAGGCCCATTTCTTGCTGTAACACCATTTACAAGTGCATTGCTAAGCTGATTGCGAACAGAATTAAGGTCATTCTCCCTTCAGTGATCAGTCAGAATCAATCTGCTTTTGTCGAGGGAAGGCGTATTAGCGACAATATTCTCTTATGTCAGGAATTGGTTCGGAATTATCACCGGAATGGCGGTTCCCCGAGGTGTGCTCTTAAGATTGACTTGATGAAAGCTTATGACACTGTTCGTTGGGATTTTTTGGTTGAGGTTCTGAGGACTGTTGGTATTCCTGAGAGGATGGTGGGTTGGATTCAGGAGTGTATGACTACTACGAGATTCTCTGTTTCTATTAATGGTGAGCTGCATGGATTTTTCTCTGGGGGTCGTGGGTTGCGACAAGGTGATCCTATGTCTCCTTATCTTTTTGTTTTGGCTATGGAAGTTTTATCAGGCCTTCTTCGTAATATGGCTACTGATCCGGGTTTCCAGTTCCACTGGCGGTGTTCAAAGGACCGTCTTACTCATCTCTGTTTTGCAGATGACCTTATGATTTTTTGTAAAGCAGATGCATCCTCTGTTTCTTTGATCAAGGATTGTATTGGGCAGTTCAGTGGTTTATCAGGTTTAATTCCGAATCCAGCTAAGAGTCATCTCTTCTCTTCTGGCATTTCTCTTTCTATGCAAGACCAACTGCGTGATGTGTTGAGATTCCAGGTGGGGACTCTTCCTGTGAGGTATTTGGGGGTTCCTTTGATCTCTACTAAACTTAGGGCCTCTGACTGTGCTTCTCTTGTGGATCGTATTGTTATGCGTGCTAAAAGTTGGAGTTGTAAGTTTCTCTCTTATGCAGGTCGGCTCCAGCTTATAAAGTCTGTTTTGTTCTCCATTCAAGTTTATTGGTCTTCTTTATTTATTCTTCCTAAGTCAGTGATTAGGAAGGTGGAGACTATCCTTCGTTCTTTCCTTTGGAAGGGTAGTGCGCTTATCCCTACTGGGGCTAGAGTAGCTTGGAGCAAAATTTGTTTACCTCTTAAGGAGGGGGGACTGGGTATAAAGAGTCTGGAAGCTTGGAATAGAGCGGCTATTGTCAAGCATATTTGGTTTCTCTGTTCTGGTCAGGTTTCTTCTTGGTCTACTTGGGTTTACTCTTATTTACTGAGGGGGAGAAGTTTTTGGGAGATCCCACGTCCTTCTGATTGCTCTTGGAGTTGGCGTAAGATTTTGGAGCTTCGTTCTTGGTCCCGTCGGCGGATGAGAGTGAGTGGGAATGGTGAGTCGACATTATTGTGGTTTGATAATTGGCATCCTGTAGGCCCGATTGAGGACTCATTGGGCGAGAGAGTGATTTATGATTCTGGCTTGGATAGGATGGCGACAGTTGCTTCCATTATCTCTGATTCTGCTTGGCATTGGCCCCTTCTAGATCTGCTGCTCTGTTGATTTGGCTCAGACTCACCTTCCGTCTCCTTCTAGTTTGAGGGAGGATGTGCTGGTTTGGGAAGATGATAGTCATGGGAGATTTTCTGTGGATTGTGCCTGGAATGCTTTGAGGTCGAGGAGACCCGAGATGCCTTGGTCCCGAGTTGTCTGGTTCCGGAAATCTATTCCCCGCCATTCTTTTCTTCTTTGGATGTCTATTCAGGGAGGCCTTTGTACTCAGGACAGTCTAATGAAATTTGGTATATCCTCATGCTCGCGGTGTATCCTTTGTGGTTGTTCGAGTGAGGACATCGATCATCTTTTATTTCAGTGCCTCTTTTCATCGAGGGTTTGGTCGTCTGTGTTAGCCATGTGTGGTTAGATTGGAGCTGTCGAGATTGGCGCCAAACTGTTGAGTGGCTTTGTCAGTTCTCTGGTGCCTCTTTATATCATCTTCTGGTTCGTCTGTCCTTTGCAACGTCAGTTTACCATATATGGAGGGAGAGGAATGCTCGCACTCATGATATGCCTCTTAGGCCAGTTTCTATTCTTCTATATGATATTGTTTTTGATGTTCGGAATCGTGTTAGTTCTTTACGTAAGGTGACTCCATCTTATGACAATAAATGGCTTCACCATTCGTGGCACTTGCCCGATGACATCTTTAGTTGATCTCTTGTAGCCGTTTGGCTTTCTTCTAGGAGGGCATGTCCTCTCTAGATCCTGGGGGATGCCCCTTTGCTCTTGTATAGTTTTCTTTTGGTTATAATACTTACCTTATCCAAAAAAAAAAAATAAATGGCACGTGATTATTCTCTCATTACTACCAAATTCGTACATGGCAGTCATTAACACCAATTGAATATCAAAAACAAACACCTTCATATTACTAGCTGATTCACATAAATTGCCCAACTCAACGAATTCAATTTAGGTAAATGAGAAGCAAATTTCGGTTTCAGATTTGGTGTTAAGGAATGTCATTATTAATACTCTTGAAAATTCAAAAAACTTTCCCTCCTCCAAATTTGAAAATCCAGAGGAATTACCTCTATTGTCCCTAACACCATTCTAGCTTCTAGCACACCACCATTGCCATTCAGAGAAGAGAAATAGTAGAAACAAGGTCACTAGGATTCACTTCAATATAGAACACAAGATTTATATCCAAATAACCCCAATGAAGCTTTTGAAAACGACCTTTAGCCCAAGAAAGACCATTAGGAGGTCGAACATCAGCTCAGAAAGGGAGACACTGTTAGACATTATGACCCATAGCGTCACTATTTTGTAAATGATATTGTATTATTGTACAAAATTAACTATGTGATAATGAAATTGCCTTTTGCCGTTTTGTAAAATTATTTACTTTAATATATTAATGGCAAAAGTCCATATGATTAGTTCCGTATTGAGATGATATGAGACAGTATCAATATAAAAGGTTTAATCATTAAATATCCCTAGTCGGAGTATTATCGAGATCGGACATCGATAATGCGGAATAGACTAGTATTGCACTTGTGCGAGTTGTGATGGCAAAACGGCATAGTTCTCATATATTTAAGTATTGGATACTTATGCAAGTGCGATAGGAGGTTGTGTTTTACCGATGGTACGGAAAACAGCTTCGCTCTGGACAGACCCCGCGGAATCCCATTGGTAGTATGTCTGCGTGTCTATGGGAGGCCGCATCAGGGTAGGTGTATATGGTCTTAACCTGAGACTTGCATCGCTAGTACTTGCGACAATCGGTAAACTTTGGTTGTGGTGGTTCGGGGCTTTAACCGGTTCTGTGTACGCCTCTTCTGGGTTTATCGAGAATCGTAGTGTACTGGATGTGATGTCAAGATGGAAGTATCACTTCAGACATATGGAGATGATGATCACACAGGATACAGAACTAGTACTCTATAAAAGGTTGCAACCGTCGGGACAATATGACCAGGTCAGGATTGTCCGATTTAAAGAGACTAGTTGTTTGATATCCGATATATGTTTCGTACGGGGCAGACACATTTCCAGCCCCAGGCCTAACATGTGATCGTCCGATACTGGATCGATGTACGCGATACTACGGTATACTACGCTTGATAAAGATCTAATATTCCAGTAAGAATATTTCTGGAGAATTGGGTAGGCATGGCGCTTTGCTAGAAGCCAACCTTGTCTTGTAAATCGGTAAAAACGTAGTACGAGGTACGTACGTGTTTGGATTATCCAACGACCGTATTTACTGCCAACATATCCGGAGATCTCTTGGGTCGCTTCCTGAAGATTCACCTATGATGTTTGATTCGAACTTTATTAATCTTGGATTAATTACGGAGAAACTTTATCTTGGATAAAATGCCTTATTAGGAGAGAGAGAGAGATCGATTAATTTGGAATTAATCGATAAAATAATATATTCGATATATTATTAAACGAAATTAGATTTCGACGCGGAATTAAAATCGGATTTTAATTCGGGCAAACGAATTAATTTGGAATTAATTCGTTAGCGATCTGAATAATAATTCCGCTAGGCGTAATTATTTAATTCTCGTCGCGACGGAAATTCGTTAATTCGGAATTAGCGAAATTTGGGCCGAAAGTGTTTGCGGACACATTCGTATTTTGAACGGGTGGAATCCGCAAATCACATCGCGATATCTCATTACTTGATACGAATAGATGATGGATGTATCTAGTCACCTTTAAGGGATGATACATTGTCTCTATTCTCAATGTGAGATAATGATGGCAAATGATGAATTTTCCTTTGGAGGGAAAACCTTTCACGGTTTTTGAAGGGTTTTTTGATTAAAAAATTCATTTGGTATTTGATATCATTTCATTGCTTTTCATTTGTCCTCACGGTTTTAAAAAAAAAAGAGAGAACAAAATTGAAAAGTCTCACTCTCCTCTTCTTCCTTTGCTCACGCCGTGAGCTTCATTCAAGGGCAGAAAAAATTGTTTTTCATTCTCCATTTTTGCTAGCACAAGCAAGGATCAAAAGAGGTGATAGGGAAACAACCTTGGAGCTTGGAACACTTGAAGATTTGAAGCTTCTCTCCATCTTGTGCTTGGCCGAAACTTCCACCTTGAAGACTCAAGGATTGTCTTCACCATTTTCGTCACAAAGCTTAGTAAGTATGATTCCGCCATGTTTCTAGCTTTGCATGTATGTTATTTGTATTTCTATGGCTTAATCTTTCTTTGGGACTAATTATAGAAACCAACAATGGTATCATGGAGCCATGTTTAAGCATGAAATACATTAGGGTTAATTTGGGGAAAATTGATTGAAGCATGTTCTTGTGAAATTGGATGCTAAAGTATGCTTATATGTATGTTATATGATATATTACATGATCAATTTTAAGAAAAATGCATTGGATGATTTTTCCCCAAAGTGGTTGTCTTGGCCGAATGTGGAGGTGCTTCCATTGGTTTGAAATTTTTCATGCACAAGTTTATTTGATGACTTAAGCATGATTACATGTATGATATATGATATAATACATGATCAATTTTGAGAAAAATGCATTGGATGATTTTTCCCCAAAATGTTGCTTTGGCCGAATGTGAGGTACTTCCACTAAGTTGAATTTTTTGCATGCACAAGTTCATTGGATGATTTGAGTATGCTTAAATGTTTGTAATATGATATATACATGATCAATTTTGAGAAAAATGCATTGGATAATTTTTCCCCAAATTGATGCCTTGGCCGAATGTGTAGGTCATTTTACTGGTTTGGTATTTTGCATGCACAAGTTCATTAGATGATTTGAGTATGCTTAAATGTATGTAATATGATGTATACATGATCAATTTGAGAAAAATGCATTGGATGATTTTTTTAACCAAATTGTTGATTGACCGAAAATGGAGGTCCTTTCACTTAATTGGATTTTTTGCTTTCAAGTTCATTAGATGACTTAAAATCAATACGGGATATAGATTAGTGATTCAATTGGATTGAAAAACAAATCGAACCGCAAAAATCCCTCTTGGCCGAATACAACATGACATGTTAAAGGACTTGATTTTTTGTTCAAATAAATGTTAGACAAGTGTTTTGAACAATTGATGATTAATAAATTAAATTGGTGTTTTTGAAATATTTGGTTTAATGAATTAATCATGCAATTACACTTTAATCAATTGAATTTTAAAATTTGGAATATTAAAATTTAATTAATGGGCTTTTATGTTTAATTGGGCCTTATGGGCTTGAAATTGATTTTATGGCACTTAAGGGTGATTCCTTATTTGGGCTTGGTAATTGGGTTTGACCCACATTGACCAAAGCCCAAGCCTTGATAAATCAATTGAAAGCCCATCGGACTTTAATTAAACACACATTGGATGTTAGTTGGGCTTGGAGACCCAATTTGATAAGATTTAGAATCTAATCTTTAAAAGCACATTAAAAGTGTAAACATTTAATTTGGAATTAAATAAATTGAATTATATTGAATGCGACTTAAATTGGATTTAACGGGTAGTTCGATATAATTCGTGAATTCGTACCTTATGTACTTATTCTCAAACGAGTTGGACTCGCGCAAAATCAAACCGTTGATTGAACATTGGATGATCACTTAAACAAAGACTAATTAATTGGATTAGATTGGTTGTATAGCATGTCTTGAATGAATATACATGTATGTGATGAATGAATAGTGTATAGCGGAATTAGAAGGGAAAGGGTAATTTTAGAAATTATTGTAAATTTAGAATTTATAAATTGGACCTGCGTGTCCAGCCTTATCTCTTTTATCTCTTTGTATTCTCTTCTCACCTAATTCCCCTCAATGTAAATGAGGTTTCTCTTATTGTATTATGTAATTGGGTAGAAGTAGAATATTGCTAGCGGGGAGTGGAAAGGGAGTGATTTGTTCTAGGAACAAGTTGTTTTATATATCCATCCGTATATCACTATTAATTTACTTTATGCACTTTATGATGTTTTAGAAGCATGCTTAAGGGTGTATGATGATGAGACCTAACAAAGATAATAAATTGGTTGCCAATTACGCAAAATCCCTCAATTTATATTAAGCAATTATCCTTCCATTGAATGATTCTTGTTCAAGATCCAAAATTGGCATTGGTTTGTTGGCCAAAGTCAAGACCTTTGTCAATTGAGGATGTACTTGAATCATGAGAGTTTTGTTCCACATCGGTGTCTTGTCCAAGTTGTGATTTGTTGGCCAAAGTCAAGATCACTTCTTGTCCAACGACATTGATTACGAAACTTTCCTTGTCAATGGGTCCCGCTTAACCGGAATCATTAGGTTTGTTGTGCCAAAGCCAAGGCCTAGATGGTTCGGAGGATATGGTTAGGAAAATGTATTAGATACATTGGCATAAGTAAATATACATATGTTTTGGACTTGGATGTCCACCTAACCGGATCTAGGAATTGGATGGGATCCAATTGATCTTTGAGATCTACCTAGTTAAATAGCATACAGCTTGTTGGCCAAAGTCAAGGTTGTGTGTTATTTAACGGGATCCTAGCCCACTAGGAAATAGGATTTCCCGAGTTCTCAACAGAGGGTTAGAGACTTGATAAAAATAGTGGGAGGCTAGTATTGAATTTGCAATTTCATTCAGATACTTAGCCTTACGCGTCTTTCAAAATTATTTCGTTTAATTAAATAAAATTAGTTGGACTAATTCATTGTTATTTTTTCTTGTAACAGTTTGACTGTACCCATTTTATCGTTAACTAGATAGTTGGACTATCGTAGTTGAGATGGCAAGCAAGGTAAATGTCCGAGACATCATCATGGGTGACAATGTCTTTAAGGGCACAAACTTCGCTGATTGGGAAATGAACCTGAGGATAGTCCTTGGGGCTGAGAGGATGCTGTACACTGTACAAACACCTCTCCCGCCTAAGCCCACTGACCCACTTGAGCTGGAGTTATGGAAAACTCACAGCAATGATTGTGACACAGCTCAGGCTATTATGTTAGCTTCGATGACTCAGCACTTTCGTCGCCAGAATAGGGACTTGGATCCTTATAGTATGATGGCTAGACTGCGAGATCTCCACCGCTCCAACAAGCGGATGGAAAGGTACGAGTTGGTGAAGAAACTCTTCCGCGCCCGAATGACTGAAGGCGCATCAGTTGAGGCCCACGGGGCTCAAATGATCGCCGATATTGATGAGTTGGCCAATATGGGAATAGTCTTGGAGGCTGAGCTGACCATAGATTTGATCTTACAGTCACTTCCTGATACTTGGAGACAAATCATAATCAACTATAAGTTGATGGATACGGATGACACTCTTGGAGAGCTGTTATCCATCTTGAAGGAGTCTGAAAAAGAACTCCAAAAAGGGGGCAAGCGCGAGGCGCACTTTGCATCGACCTCTCAGAGGCCAAAGGCTGGGCCCAAAGCTACTGGGGGGGTGAGGAAGAAGAAACATAAGAAAAAGGTAAAGGCAAGTTGACAAAAGCTTCTGGGAAGCCAAGGGACAAATCTCAAGATGTCTGCCTCAACTGCGGCAAGAAGGGTCACTGGAAACGTGACTGCCGAATGGGCAAGGGACAAAGGGAGGATATCAAGGCAGGCAAGGCACTAGCCTCTGGTATGTTTGTTATTGAGATAAATATGACTACTTCTAGTTTTAAAAATTGGATTTTTGATTCTGGTTGTGCTGCTCATATATGTACTGATTTGCAGGATCTGCAGGATAGCAGGATGCTGACTTCAGGGGAGGTTGATCTACGAGTCGGAAACGGAACTCCAGTTGCTGTTTTGGCTGTAGGGACTTTTGTTTTGGAATTGCCCTCGGGGCATATGCTTAAACTTTTGAACTGTTATTATATACCTAGTTTGACTAGGAATATCATATCTGTATCTTTGTTAACCCAGCATGGGTACACTTTTGTATTTAGAAACACTGGGTGTTATTTATATAAAAATGATGCAGAAATTTGCACTGCTGTTGCAAATAATGGCCTTTATATTTTGAATATAAATGAATCTCCTAAACATAAAATAACAAACAAAAGGCTCAAAAAGAGTAATCTAAAAGATGAAGCTTACATGTGGCATTGTCGTCTAGGACACATAAACAAGACTCGCATATCCACACTTTCGAAGAGTGGGTACTTGGACGGATTTGATCTTAATTCATATGATGTCTGCGAATCTTGTCTTTTAGGCAAAATGCCTAAATCACCTTTTAGTGGTAAAGGTGAACGTGCCACAGAACTGTTAGCCCTCGTTCATAGCGACGTATGTGGGCCCATGTCTAGCCAGGCTAGAGGTGGATATCATTACTTCGTAACCTTTACGGATGATGCATCTCGTTATGGTTATGTGTATCTAATGAGACACAAGTCGGAAACTTTTGAGAAATTCAAAGAGTTTCGACACGAAGTAGAAAAACAAACAGGAAAGAGTATTAAGACATTGCGGTCGGACCGTGGTGGCGAATACTTAAGTTATGAGTTTCAAGATTACTTGAAAGAAAATGGTATTCTTTCACAGTGGACTCCTCCTGGAACACCGCAATTAAACGGTGTGTCTGAACGGAGAAACCGTACCTTGTTAGACATGGTAAGGTCGATGATGAGTCGGACTGAGCTACCAATATCCTTCTGGGGATACGCATTAACCAGTGCGGTACTTATTTTGAATAAGGTTCCGTCAAAGTCTGTTGAACAGACTCCATATGAGAAATGGACAGGAAGGAAACCAGGGTTCTCTTTCCTGAAGATTTGGGGATGCTGGGCATATGTTAAACGTTTGGAAGGTACCAAACTAGAACCCAAATCAGATAAATGCCTTTTCGTGGGATATCCTAAGGAAACCAAAGGATATTACTTCTATCACCCACAAGAGAACAAAGTGTTTGTTGCTCTACATGCATTTTTCCTTGAGAAGGAATTCCTAGATGCAGTGGTAAGTGGGAGGAAAGTGGAGCTCGATGAAAATCGTAGTGATACTGTTCCTGGCAATGAATCAACGACGGAACATAAACAGACCATCCAGGATGAGTCTGTACCACAATCTTCAGATACACAAGGACCGCGTAGGTCGGAGAGAGTCAGGAAGGTACCTGAGAGGTATGGGTTCCTGATCTCGCCTCATGTAGATATTAATCTTATTGAGGATAATGAACCGACTACGTATGAGGAAGCAATACAGAATATTGATTCCGCTTTATGGCAAGATGCCATGAAGTCCGAGATGGATTCCATGTATGCCAACCAAGTTTGGACACTGGTTGATGCACCAGAAGGCGTAAAGCCTATTGGATGCAGATGGATCTTCAAGAAGAAGACCGACATGGATGGCAACGTACAAACGTACAAAGCTAGGCTTGTAGCAAAGGGGTATCGTCAACAATATGGTATTGATTATGACGAAACTTTCTCACCCGTTGCCATGATTAAATCCATTCGGATAATGCTTGCAATAGCTGCATATTTCGATTACGAGATATGGCAGATGGACGTTAAAACCGCTTTCCTTAACGGAAACCTTTTGGAGGATGTTTATATGCAACAACCTGACGGTTTTATCGTACCTAGACTTGCAAACAAGGTTTGTAAGTTAAATCGATCCATTTATGGATTGAAGCAAGCATCACGGTCAATGGAATCAGCGTTTTGATGAGATCATAAAAGAATATGATTTCGTACAAAACGATGATGACCCTTGTGTATACAAGAAGGTTAGTGGGAGAGCACTGACTTTTATTGTCCTTTATGTCGACGACGTATTGCTTATAGGCAATGACATTCCCATGCTAACGTCGGTGAAAGCTTGGCTTTCATTAAAATTCTCCATGAAAGATCTGGGAGAAAGCAGCCTTTATTCTGGGAATAAAGATCTACCGGGATAGATCTAGAAAGCTGCTTGGACTCTCCCAGAGTACATATATTGACAAAGTGTTGAAGCGATTCAACATGGATCAATCCAAGAAGGGATTGATGCCAATGTCACGTGGTATCCTTCTGTCTAAGGACATGTGTCCTAAGACTAAAGAAGAGAGAGATAACATGAGTCGGATACCGTTCGCCTCGGCAGTCGGATCGATCATGTATGCCATGATATGTACGCGACCTGATGTGTCATATGCTTTGAGCATGTGCAGTCGCTATCAGGCCGATCCAGGTGAAGGTCACTGGATGGCTGTTAAGAATATCCTTAAGTATCTTAGACGAACTAAGGATGCTTTCTTAATTTATGGAGGTGGAGAACTTGGTGTCTGGGTACACCGATGCAAGTTTCCAAACCGACAAGGACGACTTCAAGTCGCAATCGGGGTACATTTTTTGTTTGAATAACGGAGCAGTGAGCTGGAAATCTTCCAAGCAAGATACTGTTGCCGATTCAACAACTGAAGCGGAGTATATTGCTGCATCGGAAGCAGCAAAGGAGGCAGTTTGGATCCGAAAATTCCTAATCGGATTAGGAGTAGTTCCGTTAGCTGCTGAGCCCGTGCCATTGTATTGTGACAATAACGGGGCTATAGCACAAGCTAAGGAACCAAGGTCTCATCAACGATCCAAGCATGTTCTTCGGCGTTACCATCTGATTCGGGAGATTATACATCGTGGCGATGTAAAAGTCGAGAAGGTCGCATCAGATGACAACATTGCAGATCCGCTGACGAAGGCTGTTCTTCAGCAAGTGTTTGAACGACATATACATAGTTCAGGTATTAGATGCTTGAGTGACTGGCTATAGGCCAAGTGGGAGATTGTTAGACATTATGACCCATAGCGTCACTGTTTTGTAAATGATATTGTATTATTGTACAAAATTAACTATGTGATAATGAAATTGCCTTTTGCCGTTTTGTAAAATTATTTACTTTAATATATTAATGGCAAAAGTCCATATGATTAGTTCCGTATTGAGATGATATGAGACAGTATCAATATAAAAGGTTTAATCATTAAATATCCCTAGTCGGAGTATTATCGAGATCGGACATCGATAATGCGGAATAGACTAGTATTGCACTTGTGCGAGTTGTGATGGCACAACGGCATAGTTCTCATATATTTAAGTATTGGATACTTATGCAAGTGCGATAGGAGGTTGTGTTTTACCGATGGTACGGAAAACAGCTTCGCTCTGGACAGACCCCGCGGAATCCCATTGGTAGTATGTCTGCGTGTCTATGAGAGGCCGCATCAGGGTAGGTGTATATGGTCTTAACCTGAGACTTGCATCGCTAGTACTTGCGACAATCGGTAAACTTTGGTTTTGGTGGTTCGGGGCTTTAACCGGTTCTGTGTACGCCTCTTCTGGGTTTATCGAGAATCGTAGTGTGCTGGATGTGATGTCAAGATGGAAGTATCACTTCAGACATATGGAGATGATGATCACACAGGATACAGAACTAGTACTCTATAAAAGGTTGCAACCGTCGGGACAATATGACCAGGTCAGGATTATCCGATTTAAAGAGACTAGTTGTTTGATATCCGATATATGTTTCGTACGGGGCAGACACATTTCCAGCCCCAGGCCTAACATGTGATCGTCCGATACTGGATCGATGTACGCGATACTACGGTATACTACGCTTGATAAAGATCTAATATTCCAGTAAGAATATTTCTGGAGAATTGGGTAGGCATGGCGCTTTGCTAGAAGCCAACCTTGTCTTGTAAATCGGTAAAAACGTAGTACGAGGTACGTACGTGTTTGGATTATCCAACGACCGTATTTACTGCCAACATATCCGGAGATCTCTTGGGTCGCTTCCTGAAGATTCACCTATGATGTTTGATTCGAACTTTATTAATCTTGGATTAATTACGGAGAAACTTTATCTTGGATAAAATGCCTTATTAGGAGAGAGAGAGAGATCGATTAATTTGGAATTAATCGATAAAATAATATATTCGATATATTATTAAACGAAATTAGATTTCGACGCGGAATTAAAATCGGATTTTAATTCGGGCAAACGAATTAATTTGGAATTAATTCGTTAGCGATCTGAATAATAATTCCGCTAGGCGTAATTATTTAATTCTCGTCGCGACGGAAATTCGTTAATTCGGAATTAGCGAATTTGGGCCCGAAAGTGTTTGCGGACACATTCGTATTTTGAAACGGGTGGAATCCGCAAATCACATCGCGATATCTCATCATACTTGATACGAATAGATGATGGATGTATCTAGTCACCTTTAAGGGATGATACATTGTCTCTATTCTCAATGTGAGATAATGATGGCAAATGATGAATTTTCCTTTGGAGGGAAAACCTTTCACGGTTTTGAAGGGTTTTTGAATTTTATAAAAAATTCATTTGGTATTTGATATCATTCATTTCTTTTCATTTGTCACTCACGGTTTTAAAAAAAAAAGAGAACAAAAATTGAAAAGTCTCACTCTCCTCTTCTTCCTTTTCACGCCGTGAGCTTCATTGAAGGGCAGAAAAATTGTTTTCATTCTCCATTTTGCTAGCACAAGCAAGGATCAAAAGAGGTGATAGGGAAACAACCTTGGAGCTTGGAACACTTGAAGATTTGAAGCTTCTCTCCATCTTCTTGCTTGGCCGAAACTTCACCTTGAAGACTCAAGGATTGTCTTCACCATTTTCGTCACAAAGCTTAGTAAGTATGATTCCGCCATGTTTCTAGCTTTGCATGTATGTTATTTGTATTTCTATGGCTTAATCTTTCTTTGGGACTAATTATAGAAACCAACAGACCAATCATGAACAAACATCAGCCACACAACATTCTAAGAATTCTTATCTCGTCAGTAGAGTATGGTCGAGCCATCACTTGGCCTCACAAAATTGTTGGTTTTAGATTCGTCTCCTTTAAAACATCAACTATGCATCTTGTTCAGATCTTGAATAAAACACCCATTCATTCTTGCACTATTACCGAATGTTAAAACATCACACCAACATTGGTGTAATGTGATCTCGTACTACTCCACCATTGTCAAATCCAAAACGGGGACAACTCCCACCATGCCGAACCTTTGGCCTTATCCCATGCTAGAAGTCGCCATCAAAAAAACTAAAAAACAAAGAGAAAGAATTAAGGAGAAGAGAAAAGAAAAAAAAAAACAACACTAAAATAAATCTTAATCACAAAAGATTAGAAGTGATCAAGAAGAAAGAAGAGAAAGAGAGAAAGAAGGAAATTGAGAGAAAAAGTTGAGAGCATTTTCCAGTGTGATATTTTTTCTCTAAAGAGTTTAGAGAATAAAAATGTGAGTCTAGAATGATCTTGCTATGACGATGATGTTGTTTCAGGGCTTGGAAGAATAACTTAGTATTGATCCCCCAAGTTAAGCCATTGAACTCTGGATTTCTGTCGAACTAAGCCCTCCTCAGCCGACTCAAGCTTCATATAAAAAAGGATCATCTCGCCTTTCACTAATAAGGAGGAATCACTCGTAGTCTCATACAAGGTATGTTGCACCCTATCCAACTCATTTCTAACATCCAACACCCTATCCGGAAGTTTAGAGAAGTGTTCGACACTAAACTTTTTCAAAGCCTCCTTCACAGGGCTTTTGAGACAAGCAAAACATCAGAGTACCACAAACATTAATATCCAAAGCTCTATCCACAACCGAGAGAAAATCTGGATGTTCCGCCCAAAATCAAAGAATTTAAAGGGAATAGTCCTCCTAGGGATATCAACAAGCTTCACAACCACAAGGAGAATGATCAGAGATACTGGAAGGTAGGAACCAGGCTTCAGAACCAGGGAGAGACATTTCCAAGAGGTATTGGCAACAACACGGTCTAGCTTTCGCCAAATAGGAGAATGAACCTGCTTATTAAACCAAGTAAAACGACATCCAGAAAACCGAAAGATCATCCAAACCAACCTAGCTAAGGCAACTACCCAACTCATCTCTCCATTAAGGCCACGATAAAGGACCACTAATACGCTCAAAAAATGGTCTTTTACTCCCAAATATAAGAGTGTCGATGTAATAAAATAACCCGGTAAGTCCGGGGTCGATCCACAGGGAATAGATTTAGTAAAATAGAACAATAAAGAGCGAAAAGAAAAATGTTGATTTGTTGAAGTTGTTGGAAACTTTTAAGCTAAAATACAATAATAAAAGAAATGCTGGAGTTAGGGGATCCATTTTTCATATTTCAAATCTAGAAATCTCGCTTAATTATAATATATAAATTATCCTTGTTACCCAATTAATTTATCTCAGGAATTAATTATGCCAATATATAGAACCGGACATAAAGGCAGTAGTCATTTATGTCGATAATAGTCCTACCAAGGTACTAAATATGCCAACAAAAATATA